>RJWH01008841.1:0-27117 GCA_004363575.1 Solenodon paradoxus | reverse complement strand
CGTGGGGACATGAGTCAGGTGTGAAGGTGTTCCGCGTGGGGATGTGGGTCGGGAGTGACGATGTCTGCATGGGGATGTGGGTCAGATGTGACGGTGCCCCGCATGGGGACGTGGGTCGGGCATGAAGGTGCCGTGTGGGGACGTGAGTCTGGTGTGAAGGTGTCCCGCGTGGGTGTGCCTGTGGCCACTGCTCACTGCCCTCCTGGGCTCACCCATGTCTTCTCCCCAAGTCAAAGGCGGTGGGCTAGAGTCTCAGTGGTCAGGTGTCCTGTGTCCCCGCCTCTCTCGGTGGCCCCACCCGATGACAGCTGTGCACAGGTTGTTTCCTTCGTGTGCTGGGTACATCAGATCGACCTGTCTCCTGAACACAGAGGAGCTCCTGTGCCTCTGGCTCTCTGTCTACACTATTGGAGTGGCGCCCCCACGGGCCCCGCGCACAGGCCCCCAGGCCACCCGGCCTGCCTGCGGCTGACCTGACGTGGCGTCCTCCCTCCTGCAGGACGCCGAGCGCAGAACCGGGGCCTGGCGCCCAGAAGCAGCTGCACCTGCACGAAACAGTTGTTTGGAACAAGTGCATTTTGAAGCATCGCCCCCTCTAAAAAGCAAGATCAAGTACTTAGTGCGGCCCATCATGCACCCCAACTTGAAGGCTCATGGAGGAACACGCGTCAAAAATCAGGTCTGCAGGCGGGTCTCCGGGTCTGCTCTGCTCAGGCCAGAGCAGACGAGCAAAGGCAGTGGGTTTTCAAGAAGCTCTTGTTGTAATAAGTAAAGCTCTCTGCATTCTCAGCGCCACTTGGAAGTAATGGCCTAATCATTATTAATTCCTTTGGTATTTCCGACGATGACATTAATCACGGCGAACCCACCGATGTGAACGGGACCTGGCTCTCGGGCACACCCGTGCCACCCGCGTTAATTAATGGAGCGTCGCCTAAAGTGCCGCCTGTCTCACGATGAAGTGTCTTTCCTGCAGACTTTGATTAAGACACAGATCCCAGGCCAATAAAGAAAGGAGGGGAAAGCCGAGCGCTCCCGCACGGAAGGCGGCGATGAGACGCAGGCAGCGGGGCCGTTGCTGCAGACCCACTGCTAGACTCGAGCGGCAGCGAATTCCCCAGGGAAGGTGTGCACTGAGAATCCTTTTCTGTTCTTTATTTCATTGCCGCATACGTACAGAAGTGGTTTTAAAATATGTATGAAACACGAGTGCAAGAAAAGATGGTCATTTGCCAAGATACGTTCAGCGTGCGTGAGCAAGCGCTCTGTGGAGACAGGTTTAGATGCAAACTTGTATCAAGGTGTAGAAAACACCCTTTTTACCACTTAAGGTAAATGTTCAATTTCTGGAGGGTAAATTGCATGCTGCCTCACTCAGGAGCATAATTTCCTCGTGATGATTGGCACCCAGGTGCGGCGCGGAACAGAGGGTGCGCACCACAAGCGCGCTCAGCACGCGGACCCAGCTTTCATCAGGACGGGCATTCAGCAAATGGCGGGCCGACCTTGACCCCAATCATGTCAGGAGTCACGTCAATCAGCCCATTTTCTTCTCCGCTAGTTCAAATGCACGCCTTTCTCGGGATGACGGACACTTGCAGAAACACCTGGAAATCGGCAAACAATGCCCCAGATCTTACAGGATGAACCCGCACGGCGCTGTTTCTAACCGCTGGCTGCCAGGGCCCAGGTCCTGGGGGCTGGTGGCGTGTATCAGTGAGCTCCCTACAGTCCCCCAGGGCATGCCGGGTCTGGAACCAGCAGTCCTCCAGGGGCAAAGGCCGGGCTCTCTGACACGGCCACCACATGCCCTGGGCCCGCTTCGGGATCTTGCGAGCTCAGGCATCTCTGAAGCCCAGCCTGACCTGCCTTTGGCACTGGGTTGGCAGGGAGATACTGCACTGCACAGGCCAAGTCCGGTGCCGCAGCAAACCAGGGTGGGCGCACACAGGCGGGGCGGGCGGAAGAGGGGCGGACATAGACGAGGTGGAAGTACAGCCTCGTTTAGATGCTGAGTGTCACTGTCTCCAGAGCTCGACTTCCAATATCTATACACACCATTTAAAACAATGTTTCAAACAGCCCTGGGCTCACAGAGAAGGCCCGTCTCACAGCCACACCGCTGTCACCGGAGACCCACCAGAGGGCAGAGAGGACACTTCTGTCGTGCAAGCCCTTTGCAGCAGGGCTGGCATGAAGGTGGCCCCCGGGTATCCCTCTCCTCGCATTCTGGGTGCCCAGCTTTCAGGTTCTGGGCAAGATGCAAGTTCAAGAGATGACAGGAAGCACTGCTGTGAGGTTTAAAGCCATGGACTTACTACAAAGTGACGTAAATAACAAAACCAGAAAACTGAAGAGGAGCAGTGCGGTGTGGAAACCCGGGTGGCTGTTTCCCGGGCCCACGCAGGGCTGGTCACCATCAGACCAGCGACGATCACCCTTACAGGAGGGTGGCACATGGGCCGGCCGAGTCAGAGCCCAGACTTCCTCAGGAGGCCGGCCCCGCTCTCTGGCCCTGCAGAGGGGCTCACGTAACGCCAAGATCCTGTTTCAGAAGCAGCTTTCTGACTGCTGCATCCTCGAGGGCCCTCGGGAGCAGTGAGCTCTGGGACAGCGAGGCCTGCTGGCTGTAGGGTAAGGAGTTTCCTTGGGAAGACAGCGGGAAGCACTAAGAACAGTCTTAATCAGTAGAGAGCGGCGGTGTCTCCGGCTGCACTTTTCTTGAGTAGAGGAACCTTAGTTTGGACACTTCCAGTTTTAGTCACCACAGTCTTAGCTTATTTAGACACCACCCGGGACCTGGGTAGGTCCTGGACTGGGAAGCTAAGGGCTAGAGGGCTGAGGTGCATAGAGCTAGAGGGAGGACTCAGTGCTGCATAAGAGGAGACAGTCCCCTAGGCAGGGGGAGCAAATGTCCTGGATGGGATGCCAGCGATTAGTCAACATTCTAGGAGGCGGAGCCTCTAATGATGGTGGTGGTGGTGATGGTGGTGGTGGTGATGGTGATGGTGGTGGTGATGGTGGTGGTGGTGGTGGTGGTGGTGGTGGTGGTGGTGGTGATGGTGGTGGTGGTGGTGGTGGTGGTGGTGGTGGTGGTGGTGATGGTGGTGGTGGTGGTGGTGGTGGTGGTGATGAAGGAGATAACTGTGGAAACACTGTTTTGCTGAATTTGTGCTATGCACTAGCCACTATCCAAAGTTCTTACATCAAAAGTCTATGCAGGAAGACGCTAATAAAACCCACATTTGACAGATGCAGAAATCCGGGCAACTTGCCTAAGGTTACTGTTATTATGTAGGAGAGCCAGCCTTCAACCTCACAGTCTAAAGCAGAGCAATAGCTGTTTCTGTTTCAGCCCGCAGTGCTGCGGCCGACTGTAATGATGTCCCCAGGTGCCTGAATGCTCCCATCGGAGGTGGACCGAATTCCGCTTCTAGAGTGTGGGCTTAAAGACAGTCCAGGGAATAGAATGAGAAGATCATTAGCAGCTGCACCTTGTCATCTCTCTGGGATCACGTGCACTGAAGGGAGATGGGCATGACTGGCTGACGTCCTTTCCTGAGGAGCCCCCTCCTCATTGGACACCCCCTTGTTTCTGGTGGAAAGCAGGAGTGGTGCGATTTTCTTCTGCAGAAGACCTCGGTGGCATCAGTGTCTGTCCTAGACATACACAATAATGCAAGAGGAAAAGTGCTCCCCAGATGGAGCCGGAAGAGAGGCCGAGAACAGCGCTGAGGTTGGAGATGTGTAGCAGGCAGGCTGGCGCCATGGCCCCATGCACCCCACTGGACCTCTGTTCAGGCATGAAGAGCTTAGGTGCCTAGCCCAGCGGAAGGCTTCCCTATGCTGAAGGCCAGCAGGAAAGCAGGCCTTTACCTTGGGGTCTGAGGAGCCCACACACCCCTGGTCTCTACAGGGACGCAGAGGCAGGGCCGCTGGCCGGCGGCAGGTGCACGGACGCGAAGTGGAGAAGTGTTCACAGTATTAAGCACAGGGAAATGCTTCAATGAAAACAGCTCACATTCAAAACATCTGATACCAATCATAGACAAAATAGGCTTAAAAACAAATTCTTGTTTAAAAATAATTGTTCCTTTTGGGTTTTTAAAATCAGGATCTCATCCAGTTTTTTAAAAGTAACATAATTCAGTTGCTCAAATAAAAAAAATCTGTATCAAATGAGTCCACGATTCAGCGTCCCCAAGTTCTATGTTCTCATAACACACCAGGACTTGCATCTGTGTCGCGGAGAAGCAAGGCCTGCCCGGGGCTGCCCTGGGGCGTACACAGTCCACATCCAAGCTCACAGACCGAGTTTTGCAGAGCAGTGCTAGGACTTGACCTCAGGTTCGAGCACAGCCCCCTGTAGCAGTGGCGCCCCTGGAGCCCTAGACTCACGCCCGGGAATGCTAGAAGTGGAGATCAGGAGCCCCCCAGACCAGGGCCCGCAGCGGGGGGAGCTCGGTGGGTGCCCGCCGGCCACTTCCCCAGGAGCCGGGGCCTGCGAGAGGCTCTGCAGCCAGCTGCTGAGCCCGTGCGAGTGTGTGCACCTGCATGCCCACGTGTGTGGGGGCGGGCATGCTGTGGTCCCTCTCCGCCCTCTCCGTGTGGCGCGGGTCGTGATGGGCTGTGCGCAGTCAGGACGAAGCAGGATGGGACATCTGCTGGCTCGAGGTGCCGTGTGCTGGGCAACGCACACCTGGGTCTGGAGCAGGGCACAGGTGCCCTCGACGCCAGGAGCGGTTTCCTGGTGGCCTCTATCTGGCCATGTGGCTCAGACATCTGTGCCGGGCAGTGGAAGAAAGGGGTACATGTGTGGCAAGTGCGTCTCAGTGCTGGTTCCTGTAGCGATGGAGGCGGTGTCCTAGAAAGGAGCGTCCCGGCCCAGAGTCCTTCATGTCCACAGCTGCTGGGTGCGACCAGGCCCGGAGCCACCCCGGCCCGGCCTCCGTCTTCCCCACAGCGGCTTGGGCCCAGGGCCGAGCCTGCTTGGGCTTCCCGACTCTGCTCCCTCAGCCCTCATGCTCCATAGCCCCACCTCCCCACGTGCAGCCCGTGTCCCTCATGGCAGAGCAGGGCCCCCTCAGCCCCATCTCTCCCAGGACCCACAGTGCCAGCGGTGCCAAGGTGCTTGCTTAACCTGCCCCCAGAAGGACGGAGGCGCCCCAGCCTGTGAGCCCTCAGCACACGGCACGTAAAGAGCTGACAGAGCCCAAGCACCTCAGCACAGCCGGTCACTCTCTCCTTCCCGAGAGCAGGTGCTGTCTCCTCACGGACAATCACAGTCTCCGCCGAGAGGCCAGAGTGTGCCATTTGTCTCCTGCAAGTCTGAACACATCTGCCCGCTGCCAGCCTGCCACACTCACGTCGGGGAGTATTCCGGGCACGCCGTGCGCTTTCACAAATAATTTCTATGGAAAACAGCAGTCAGACAGTCATGCAGGCCCAAGGTGACCTCATTACCAGGATTTGTTCTAGTTGTCATTAGACATATCACACTGTGTCACTCAAATGGGAAAGAAAGAAGAGGCACCAACGTGAAGCGTGAGCGACGAGGGATGCATGTGCAGGGTGCCGGTGGCCCGGTTGCGGGGGGCGGCGGTGGCGAGCAGTCAGCACCCGCAGCACTGGGTCTGGTGGTCAGCGTTCCGCGACTCCGCTGACGTGTCTTCCGTACGGGACACGGGACGGCTGGAGAGACATCAGCCCAAGACAAGCAGACAGACATCACCTGGGATGTGGTCCATGTCTGCGGCCGCACGGGTCTCATCCTGGCTGCAGTCGTCGGGAGTCAGATGCCACAGTGAGGACTCAGACACCACGCTAAGGCCGCACATCGCTCGCCGCGACCCGCTCGGGCCAGCGTCAGTCTGGTGCTCCATCCACCCGGGCCGGCGCTGGGGAGGGTGGCGAGGTGGCGGGGCGGCGGGGACTGGGGGCCAGTATCCGTGGGCCCTAGGGGTCTCTTCGATGGCCCAGGCGCCAGGGCATGACTGCTGCAGCCACCTCAACTCAGAGGAGACACTAAATCCAAAGCCCCGACACCTTCACTTGGCGCATCAGGGGGTGTCCCTGTCTCTGTCTCACCCACATGGGCCCCGGCAGCGGAGGTCCTGGGAAGCGGGGAGCTTCTGGCTGGCCGTGTCGCGTCGGGAGGACGGGTGGCCTGTAGGGCGGGCCGTGGCCAGGCCCCCGAGCTGGCCCCCAGCTCTCGGAGGAGCAGCGCCAGGTGGGCGCTTGTGCTGGGCTGCGATCGCTCCCTCCGAGAAGGGCACAAACTCATTTCCCACAATATATTATGGGCGGCTCGAGAGATTTTCTATCAAAACAAACAGATTCAGATTGCTCTGAAGAGCAGGCCTCCCATACCGATGTGCCTGTCCACGTTCAGATTGGGTCCAAGCACAGAGGAGGAAAATAGGTTTTTTTCCAGGTGGCATGACTTGATGAAAAAAAATATCACATCTAAGCAGCGACCAGCATCTGTGAAGAAAAGACCCAAAGCCCATCCCTGCGCCTGGTCGGCGGTGACACGCTCACTGTGGGTGTCAATTTTCTCTCCTTTCAGAAAAGTAATTTCCGCAACATCCCACGGAGGACGGGGGCGTGCAGAGGGAGCGCACAGCGGGAGCCGCGCCCGGCGCCTGGGACACGGGGAAGCCGGCTTAATCAGCCTCCTGCAGAGCAGAGGCAATCCGCTCCCGTGCGCCCCAGGCGCCCCACCCTGCAGCCGGGAGCCGGCAGCACCGGCCACCCAGACGGCGAGCTGACCACCTCCGCTGACCGCTTCCGCTGACTCTGTTGCCTGGACACACAGACAGGGCCTGCCATTAATGGCCCGAGTCAGAGTCAGAGACGTCCCCCAGCAGCACCCGGCCCTCGGGCGGCCCAGTGAGGGCACTGTGGGGACAGCTCGGCCTTTGCAGGACACAGTAGCCACAGAGGGCGTCACACGTCACCATGGATGGTGTTTTCCTGCACAGCCCCGAACACAGCGGCACCTCTCACAAAACCGGCCTGCACGCTTTGCACAGGACGCTGCTGGGCATGTGGCCTATTCCTGGACCAGCAGGGCGGCCCCGCGACCCACGTCCACACAGGGACCGCCCTGAGGTGTCTGTGCCCAGCAGGCCCGTGGCTGCAGGACTGGGCGGTGCAGACGGGGCCTGGAGGCTCTGCTGAGCCCTGGAGGTGACAGCCTTGTTCCCTCCCAGTTTATTTCAGCTGAAGCAGTGAAGCGTCCCGCATTCCCCTCAGTCAGAGTGACAAAAGACAAACACTCTGCGAGCAACCTGGCGTCTCATTTCTCTGTGGGGCAGAAGGCAAGGTGACACTGAAGCCGGGGACTTTCTGGGGGCTGTGGCCTGAGAGGTCGCTGAGACGCCCGCAGGGCACTGACCCCATGTGCAGAGACAGAAACACCCTCTGCTCGGGCACAACGCCGCAGTATTTACGGGCCACCCCAACACGATCCCAAGTCCCCACAGGGCAGCACCCCAAAGTCCCAGGGGCTTCCCGACAGCCTGGTGCTCTTGTCCCCAGAAGCGTGATGACTACTCGAGGTCTCTGGCCTGGCAGTGCGGCTGCCCCGGACGCAGCGCTGACCCAGCACCAGCCACGGTCCCCACATGCCGCCCTCGACGCACGGAGGAAAGTGCCCTGGGGGACCTGCTGTGTCTGCCACCACTCAGTGCCCATGAAAAAGTTATATTGACAGGCCTTCTGCGACGCCAGCAAGATAACCTCTGGCTCGATGGAGGGTGATGCTGGGTCGCGGACACAGGCCTGCTGAGGCCTCGCCTGCCCCGGCCCACGGCCTCCCCGCCTGCATGGGCGTCCCCAGGCCAGGTCCCACCAGGCTCCCTGCACACTGGCCCCGCCCTTGCTGGGCTCTGGGCTCTGGGCTGGGCTGGCCCGTCAGCTCCCGCTGAGAGGACACCCAGGTGGGCCCACTGCTGCCCCCGCCTGTAGTGGGACAGGCAGGGGGGCCCAGCGGTCAAGCTGCCCCTTCTGGATGCCCTACTGTCTGCACCCTGCCCCGGGCCCTGCCCCCGCCCCCGTCCCCGTCTTCGCCTCCACAGCAAATCAGCACAGGAGCCAGAGTCGTGGGGCCTTTCCAAACCCTGGGGTCAGCACGCTGGTGCTCAGCGGGGCACCTGGCAGCACCGGTGGGGTCTGGCGGCACAGGCCTCTGTCCCTGTGGTGACTCCACAGGCAAGGAGGGGCCCGAGGGAGGCCAGCGGTCGGACGAGGAGACGTGACACGGTCCAGGAGTGATTCAGGCTGCACTGGACAGGGGTCTTAAGGGGACACACAGCGGATGCAGTTCAGCCCAGCCCAGCAGGACTGGCATCTGCATAAGAGGAGGAAGGCCCCGGGAGAGGTCGCGGAGGAAGGCCCAGCACCCGCCACACGGCCCCACACTCTGCCCTTGGCCCCCAGTGCGAGGAGACACGTTTCACTGGCTGAGCTGCCGGTGCTGCCGTACTGTCCACAGGTGGGAAGGGCCCGCGGCGGTCACCTGCCCTCCAGCCCTGCAGGTCACTGAGAAACCAGAACGAGGTTCTTGCAGGCACCCTCTGCGCGTGAAGGACGCCTTCCTGTGTCATGGCTCTGAGAGCCTCTGTTAACCTCAGCACCTTGCTGGCTCAGCAAAGGCCGTCACCGCTCTGTAAACGGGGCGCATCGTTTCCTTCTGCCACGTCATCCGGCACCTGTCTGCGCCTGGAGAACCCGACGCGTCTAATTCACTGCAACCAGACAACCCTGAGTCAGACGGGCACTGGCAGGGGTGTCCCTGAGGACCTGGGGCCTGGCAGTGTCCGCATGGGCCTGGGGTCTGGGGCTGCCTGATGCCATCTGGGTTGGAGCGGCGGTGCCTTCCGCTGTCCTGGGCCAACCTCCAATGGCCTGAGCCGAGAGCCCCTCCCAAAACCCATGTCCAGGGCTGCTGCCCCACAGCCAAGGAGAGGGGCCAGCATGGCGGCAGAGGCCAGCCCACTGTCATTTCAGGATCTGAGAACCCTGCACACCGGATGCGAAGCAGTGACTCCTTGAGTTCCGCCCTCCCCACATTTATTTGCATTTAAAAATTCACGACGGAAGTCGAATCCTGAGGCTTTTATAAACCACGACCTTCCAGCAAGTAAATGGAAATCTCACTTCTGTGGCTCCCAGCTCACTTCTGGAGAATGGTTCTAGAAGTCTGATCCTTATTCTACCAAATGTTATCTTTCAAAAGCAGGTTTCTGTCCTGGCAGCAACGGCAGCGCCCAGGACAGACCACGCCTGTCGCGTGCAGGACAAGCTGCAGACACGCCACTCGCGACGGTCACGTAAAAGAAGCCACGGACGAGAGCGAGCTGCACACCAGCCCCCGTGGGCAGCGCTCCACACGCAGAGGGTCCTGCCTGAGCAGAGTGGCTGGGGCCGCGGGCCCCTCTGAAGGTCAGCTCGGCTTTGGTGACGGCGGCAGAGACGTCCCAGTTTCCTGAGTCTCATCTAACAAACGCTGTGGAGATCAAGGTCACTGACAGGCGCTGACTCGCTTTGAATCCACGGATCCAAGTCCGGCGCGAGAGGACCGCTGGCATCTGGTGCCTCTGTAGAGCCGAGGCGGGGAGGAGGGTGAGATGGCCATCGGGAGCGTGGCCCGGCCACCCTGACAGGGTCGCCAGGTGAAGCCGGGTCCTACGCGCCCACGTGCAGCTGGGAGAACACGTCTCGCTGGCAGGCTGGGGGTGCTCATATGGCCTCCTAACCTCACAGAGGGCGAAGAAGGCGGCGGCCCGAATCCGCAGCCTGGGCACCATGGAGCCTGCCTGGTGCCCGCAGGCCCTGCCCAGCCCTGTGCCTTCTCTGCACGTCCGGTACCAGGTGGCAGGTCCCCTTGCCGCCTCGTGACGTCTGAGGGCACCCCCCGCTGCTGGGCCCACACTGCCACTTCAGCAGCCCCTGAAGGCGATGCTCTGTGGGGGGTGGTGGCTGAGAGGCCAGAGGCACCGCTAATGTCACCCATGTGCCCAGCAGAGCCCACTCTTTGTCTGCCCTGCTGGATGAGGGTGGACGGGCGCTGGCAGGTCTGGGCACAGGCCTCCTCTGTCTGGCCTCAGTGATACCTCTGCCCAGCGAGGGCTGGTCCTGGCAGGAATGTGGATGAAGGAAACGTCAGTATGATCACCTCACTGTCTGCCTTCCCTCCCCAGGTCTCTTCTGCTGGTATGGGGACACTCACAGACACAGTCCACTCTGCTCTACAGTGCGACAGGGAGGGAGGGCCGGACTGTGGAGATGGTCCCGTCACCTCACAAGCTGACATGTGACCCATGGCTTAGCTTGCTGGGGCCGCGATGACAACCTGACGGGACTGAGACAGACACTGTTCACCACCAACTGAGGCCGGAGTTCCAGTGCTGCTCCCTGGGGCCTCCCCTTGGTGTGCAGATCTGCTCACGCCTTCCCCATGTGTCCTGGGGCCTCTGAGGAGGGCCCCATCAGGACCGCCGCACGGCCCGTCCACCTTCGTCCGCTCCCTCAGTGCCAGCTCCACACGGCCACGCCCCGAGGCACCGGGGTGGGACTCCCACGGGGAGGACACTGCCTGCCCCTGAGGCACGAGTGCAGGGAGTCAGGCTGTGCTGACCAGGATGGGGGCAGGCCGAGGGGCTGGCAGGTGGCGGCGCCTGTGTTAGCATCCCTCTGAGCCCCGCCAACCCCACGCACCCAGCACCCAGGACCACGCCGGGACCCAGCGGTGAGCAGGAGGGCGGGGCGAGCCTGGGCACTCTCAGGGCGAGTGCACACAAAACCATCGTTGTTAAATGTGGCTCACGCGGGTGACGGGCTCGAAAGCAGCAGCCGTGGGCTTGTGAGGAAGGGGTGGGCGGGAAAGACACTGCAGAGAAACACACGGTCACGTGCTGGTGTGAGTGTGAGCAGGCAGACACCTGCGTGGTGAGACCAGGAAGGAAGGACAGTCGGCACTGGCATGACCCCACCCGGTGGCTCTTCCCAGCCTCACACTGCAGAAGAGATGGGAAGCGGGAGACACGCAGGCAGTGAAGGTTCCACCGGGAGAACGAATTTCACTTCAAATTCTGAATTGGCCCCGGGTGCTTCCTAATTATCAAGCGAGGTCTGGGATTCTCGTCTTGCACTGATTTCTATTTTTTCCACAACCTGCACCTCAACAAAGGGAGTCGCTCTAGGAGAAAAAAAATGACGCCGTCCGTCTGCTGGGCCTCAAGGCCAGAGCCTCCCTCCCCTTGATTCTGTGCAGAGCCCGACGCACCAGCATTTCCACGGGCCGGTGTCCACACGCTTCCTGGCCCTGCTGCTCCGGCGCCATCTCCTCTGTCCCCTGTTAACCTCCGCTGACCCTCCCGAGAGCCGCATGGCTGCTGGTTCAGGCCTGAGGTTCTGGGGTCCAGCCTCACAGGCCGCAGGGTCCTGTCCTGTGTCTGGTGACCCCGCGGGGGCTTCTAATCCCTCCTTCCTCTGCAGACGGGAGACACCAAGTGAGTCAGTAGGTGTGTCCTGTTTACACGCAGAAGCCGGAGGTGCAGCCCCACGCAGTCGCCCTGTGGCGAGTCTCCAGGGTCTCACTCTCTGGGCCACGTGCTGCTGTCCCTGGAGGCCGCCGTGCGTCTACGTCACACAGTGATGCTCGGCAGAGCACGTGGCCCCTGCGCGGGTCGGCCAATGTGAAGGGAAGAGGCTGCCACGCTGAGGCCGCCGTTGGAGGCGACGGCCAGCTGGGGAGCCTGCGGCAGGTCCCGGGGGCACACGCCCTCGGTAAAGCCGCCGCACCCTCCCGGGCAGACAAGTGCACCCGAAGGACATTACGTTGGGACCCCGTGCCCTTGAGCCCATTTCTGGACTCCACCATGTCTGTGCCCTCGTCCTCGGCAGTGACACGGGGTTCGGGGCCCAGAGGGCAGACACCGAGCCTGCCCAGCTGCACCCTCCCTGGGGCCCGTGCATGGCCAGGGCTCTCCTGGTGTGCCTGTGTGCGCAGTCACCCTGTGGACACACTGTCCCGCTCCAGCCAGCAGGCCCTGATGAGCCACCTGGCCCAGCTGACCCCCGCGCAGCCTCGCCCCACTGGGCGTCCCCACAGAGCAGCACTGCGCACTCTCTTTAGAGCTGGAGTCCGTTTCGGGGCTTCCCCAACACCTGCCCTGCAATGCTCTTCTGTTGCTGAAAAGGCAAGACTCCCAGGACAGTGTGATGGTGGGGACAGCGGGGCCAACAGCCCCAGCAGGAGGTCACTTGGCCCCGACACCATGGCCCGCCAGCCTTGGGCTGTCCTGGGCGGGTCCTCGTGCATTTGGTGAGAAACGGTGAGTTTCACCAATACTGTGAACCAGAGCAAAGGCCGAGTCTGTGCGGAGACCAGGCGCCAGCCAGCCCGGGAGCAAATGCGGAGGGTCCCCAGGCAGCAGGGCCAGGGAGAGAGCCTGCTGGCGCCCGTGTGCGGCCCACATGCTCAGTGCTCAGACAGGAGCGACCACAAACTCGTCCCCACTCCGACATCAGCGGCAGCCAGGTCACCTGGTCCCGAATCATTCCAGCAGTGTGAGCGGCACAGAACGTCACCTTTTGTGACGTCCGCTTCAAATACCATCACTTTCCAATTTCCAAACGTAAGTGGCATCATGATGACAGCAGACAGGGCTGTGACGGTGACAGGCGCCAACTGTCGGGTGGCAGCCGTGTCACTGCCTGCGCTTGTGTTTGTTTCCCGCGCTTTTGAAAACCTACACTCTGGACGTTTTCCAAGTGCCAGCTCCCAAGTCACAGATGGGCCATGCTGCTCCCACTTCCACTCCGATGGAGGCGTCCCCACCGGCCAGGGGAGCTGCGTGTCTGCAGGACCCTGGACGCCGCACGCCCGCACCCAGCACAGCGGCGGCTCTGTCTCCGTCAGGACGCTGGGCTCCTGAGATGTCGAAGAACAGAAGCACGTGTGGAACACAGGACAGAGTGACCGGAGGGGGCCCTCGTGCCCGTGCTGTCTGTCTAGGGAGCAGTTTCACAAGCGGGCCCACGAGCGGGGCGCGGCCAGCCCGGCTGCAGCCTCCGACGTCCGTCTCGCCTGCACTGCCCGCCAGGAGAGGAGAGATGTGGCGATCTCACGTTAACGGGTGAAAGGAACCTCCTGCGCTGTGAGCGGGAATGTACGCTGGTGCGACCTGTTGGAAGACACTACAGGGAATCCTCAAACGCATAAAGATGGAACTGCCACTGGACCCAGCAACCCCACTCCTGGGCGTGTTCCGAGGCGTACAAAGCCTCTAAGCAGGAAAAATGCCCGCGCTCCTAGGTTCAAACCAACACAGCTCACAAGAGAAAAGACATGCAAACAACCTAAGTGCCCGTCCACAGATGACGGATGAAGCAGCTGTGGTCCAGACACTCAGTGGAGTCTCTGCCTCTGTTAAAATATGAAATGTGCCCTTTGCAACAAGCTGGGTGGAGCTGGAGGGGGTCGTGTTAAGTGAAATGAGCCAGAAAGAAAAAGAGGGTCTCCCTCCTATGTGTAATATGATGAAATGAAATAAATGATGACACAAATCCCAACCCAAGGAGCGGGACACAGGACCGCTGTGGGGTAGGAGCTAAGAGGGAGCAGGAGTGAAGGACCCTGGGACTCGTGGTGGGTGGGTGTGAAATACAGACTGACATGCAATTCAGATTCCTAAAACAATACACACTGTGAACTAAAGAGATAATAGTATAGCTATTTCAAAAAAGGCAAGTGAGAATGAGGGTCCCTCCAAGAGAATGGGGGAGCAGGGAGCCTCTTCACGCTGGCCTGCGAGTGAGCACAGACGCACTGTGAGCTGGACGCTGTGCACGGCGCCCCTTGCTGGGTGGTCCGGGAGACCTGCATTTGCCCTCACAGCCTCCACCAGTGACGACTAGGCGCAGGGAGGGTGGAGGGAGGTGCTGGGGGGGAGGTGCTGGAGGAGGGAGGTGCTGGAGGAGGGAGGTGCTGGGGGGAGGTGCTGGAGGAGGGAGGTGCTGGAGGAGGGAGGTGCTGGAGGAGGGAGGTGCTGGGGGGAGGTGCTGGAGGAGGGAGGTGCTGGAGGAGGGCCGTGCTGCCTGCCTTCAGTGACCAGGGGGGTTGCAGAGGACATTACCTGAGTGAAAGACCATCTTTTTTAAAAGTTCAGCTCATTTAGTGGGTCAGAGGTGACTATCTACAGTGAGATGCTTTTATTTCCAGCTCCTTCTTTCTCCCTGCCGGCTTCTTCCCAGCATCACTAAGAGATCAGTGCAGCTGTGCCATGACTTACCAAGAATTTCAGACTCAGTGTCGGATAAATAGTCTTTTACTCCGTGTGGATGAAGTCAAGTCTTTTAAGAACGTCTCTGGTTTCTGATTTTCATAAGTTTTTTTGTCATGGAATTCTTGGATGCCTGTTCACTTTCTAGAACCTTCCCTAGCAGACTGTAAATGCACAAGAGGGTAGGGCCCACAGCTCATTTGTTTGTGCATTTTTTCAATGTTTAATAGATACTTCTCACAAGGCAGATGTTTAGAAATACCTCCTAGGTGAGCGGGTAAATGAATGGAAATATAAAGAGATAAACGCCTTGAGATGACAGGTGACACATAGATCACCCAATGTTCATTCTGTAATTGCTAAATTACACTGAGGCAGACACAGCAGCTTACACATTTAGGGCGCAGAGTTTTTTTTAAACTAGTGTTTAGTAAACCACAGTGGGAATTTAAAGGGGTAACAAATCTGCCTGCAAGAATCACCAAAATCCATAAAATGTAGGTAGAGATTTTGGGCCTGTGGGCCACTGAGCCAGGTCGGTGAGCGGGGACCGGCCCACACGGGCACCAGCCACAGATGCTGCAGCAGCCCCACGGGCAGTGAGGACGGTGTTCCCACCAGCACTGACGGTGTGGGCCTCAGGGACCCATGGGCAGCTTGACAAGAGAGCAGGCTGGGCTCTCCGGTCAGCTGGTCCTCACTCAGGACCAAGAAGCACACCCAGGCTGCTCCTTCAAACCAGCAACAGCAGGTCAAGGATACCGACTTCTCACGGGGAAAGAAGGGCTGTGCTGATCTCTGCACCACGTGACGCACAGGACTGTCCATAGGGAGGGATGGCGCTGGACGCGAGGAGCCCATGACCATCCTGCCGGAGCTCCATGGGACCTCCACGCAGAGACCCCTGGGTCAGGCCTGGGGAAGGGAGGCCGACCTGCAGACAGCACAGGTCTCCCAGTCCCGGCAGGGCTGACCGGCCTGCAGGTCAGGGCGCAGCCCCCGCCCTCCACGAGGTGACGGGAAGAGTCCCGCCCCTCCGCCCCTCCGATCAGCACACCGCCGGTTTCCATGGCGACACTGGCCGAGGCCTGCGCCCGGCCCCGCGCTAATTTGCAGCCCGGTCTCCTTGGAGTCGCTGAGGGGCTCAGCGCTCAGCTCTGTCTGCGCGGCTTTGAAACCCTCCCTTGTTGAAGCTCAGCCAATTAAGGGGAGAGAATTGGTGGCTCACACAGAAGCTGGCAGGACTGTGTTTACCAATTAGTGTTTTTTATGATGCAAATGCGACGCAGTGTGCAGCGGGAACAGCCGCAACGACTGCCGAAGATGAAACTGTTAATTGCATTTTCCGAGCCACAGCTACAAGGTGAAACTAATCACCACACGCCAGCCGTGCCCACCTGCGGCGCTGTGCCCCGCGGGCGCGATCTGCCGGGCAGCCTCTGTCTCCGCGGGAAGCCAGCAGAGCACGTGGCACCTGCGACCTTCCCGTCCTCAAGGAGAAGGTGTGTCTGTGGACACCACCACGAGGGAGCCTCCCTTTAACTTAGATCAGCAATGACACCGACGCTGTGCGGAGCCGGACGTGCTCCTGAACGCGCTGGCTTTTGTCAGGAAGGTGTGTTTGCAGGTGAGGGCCGGGCTGCTGCCTGACGGAGGGCTCAGCCCAGGTGACTCTGTATGACATGGGTCACGTCCTGCCCTCTGGCCGGGCTACTCGACTCCAGCAGCCAGCCCGGCCACCCTAGGTGAGCACGGGTCCTGGCGTTGGGGTCGCAGCTCCGGCCTCAGGACGGTCCGGGGAGGAGTACCCATGGCTGCAGCCGCTGAGAGTGGGACCGATGAGTCCTCGGGTAATGTCCTTTCCTCCTCTGCGCAGCTGCCCGATGGCGCTGAGGTTCGAGGTCGACAAACCTGCAGTTGACCGCGGGACCAGGTGGCGTGCAGCCCTCTCAGGAGGCCTGCTGTGTGGGCGCTGGGGGCCAGGTCACCCCAGCCTGCCGTCCGGGGCTGGACCGATGCATCCCGGATGTCCTTGTGCATGCAGACCACGCTGTCGGTGACCCTCTGCTCGACTGTCAGGGTTTTCCACAACCAGGGAGCGCGGTGACCCCGCACGTAGACCTGGCACCTTCACTGGGGTCTGCCCACCTGGGGTCTGTTCACACGAGGAGGTCCATCCGCACGGGTCCATCCACACGGAGTCTGTCCAGCCGGTTCGTCCACATAGAGTCTGTCCATGTGGTTCCATCCATAAGAGTCCGTCCACATAGGTCCCTCCACATGGGGTCTGTCCACGTGGGTCCCTCCCAGGAAACCATTCACACTATCCAGGCCATGGGTGCAGGTGCTCGAGGCCTCCAGCGGAGGGAGAGCACTTTGCAAGGGCTCACAGGAGGGGGAAGGAGCCCCTTTCACGGGACACTCGGACACTGCACTCTTACTGGACAGTGGATGCAGGACCAGGCTGTCCAAGGACCAGCACTGCCGGCTGGGATGTCGGCCCGGTCAGCCGCACACGGGCTGTGGAGCAAGTGCTCACTGTCAGACAGAGCAGCGTGGCTGACACCCGAGGAGCCGCAGGGTGGGCAGGCATGGGAACAGCAAGGTGGGCAGGGCACCTGGACCTGCTGGGCCTCCTGATGCCACCGAGGGCTTGAGCTGGGGGAGCACACAGGGTCTTGGGCACCGTGATGGACTATCCCAGGGCCGCGGGCCTACAGGCAGGGTTGAGCCCACTCCAGGGTCACTGTGGAGGCAAAACTGACGGTGACCTCCCGTGGCTAGGGACACCCCCACACCCTGCCCGGTCAGTGCGCCAGACTCTGGAGAAATGAAAGGTGGCAGGAAAAAGGGATGGAGGCGGCCGCAGAGACTTCGATGAGGCCTGGCAGGGGCACATAGAAGGCAGAGCGCCCCTTCCCTGGAGGACGGGACAGTGGTCCTCCACCAAGGGCAGCCTGTGCCTGCAGCCTCCCCAGCTCCTTTGCTGGACCCCACTGCACATGAGAGACTCTCCTGTGCGTCCGGTCAGCAGCTGACTGGGGCCGCCCGCTGCAGGGGCCTGTGCTCCGGGCTGTGATGGTGCCGGCTCCCGGCTTCGCCCCCGCCTCTCAGGGCTTTACCCGACAGCCTCGTAGTCCCTCACCCCCCGCTGGAGGACAAGTGCCCGGCCTCTTAACCATTCCTGCCACTCTCTCCGGACTTCTTGCAGTCTCGGGGGGCCCTTTGGCTTCTAGGGGCCAAGTGTCTGCGTGTGCTGCTAGAACACAGCTGGTCGGGTGGGTCGGGTGTAATCCGGGCACAGCGATTACAGTGGGGACAGGTTCCGATGTCGCCAGTGAAAACAGCATGTAAGGGGGGACCCGAGATCACAGGCCTAGGCAACCCCTTCCGCCCCTTCTGAGCCTGGGTGAGACCAAAGAAACCCGGCGGTGGTGCCGCCGGCGTGTGTGACCCACGGAGAGGCCGAGGTCAGGGAGCCTCAGGAGGCCAGCGGGCACCCTGTTCTGTGGACACAGGCCTTCCCTGTCCCCAAGGGTGAACCTGGAGGCATTCCGTCAGCGCCGGCTCTGACCCTGACCTTCCAAGCAGCCTCAAGCCGCGTGCTCTTCCCAGGGCGCTGGCTGGTTTTCACGTGGCCCTTTAGAGGGTCTGCACTCCGACCAGACCAGCCAGCGCGGCACGAAGCCAGTCGAAGGGCTGCTGGGGCGACGCGTTTCCAGCTGCACGTGAATTTCATGTAATCATGTGTATGTAAGTTTATCCTGCGCACGACTCGCTGATGATTGAAATTCAAGCTTAACTGGCACCTTGTATCTCTTTTTGGATCAACAAAGAAATGTCAGTAGGCCAATACCTGGCATAGTAATCAGCAAAATCAGTGTTATTCTATCATTTCAATCAAAGTAACCCTGCGTATAGCCTTCTACAGGCTTCAGGTTACCACCTTCCATGTGAGCATCTGCACAGTCACATGCGTCACCCACCAGACGTCTGCTTTCCAGCCCTCGTCGCATAATCGACAACTTTTACCCAATTTGCCTCCCTCTCCCTGGCCACCACGACGTGCTTTACTCTGTTTTTGCACTGGTTTGCTTGTTTTTTTGTTTTACAGCCTTCTCTTCCACACGAGTGACAGCACACGAGGTCTGTCTCTCGTCCGACGGGTCTCAGAAGCATCGCCCCTAGGTCCGCCCACGTGGCCGATGGAAGGAGCTTGTTGGGTCGGCGTGGTGTGTGCTTTGTCTGCTCACAGGTGGTCACGTGCTTGTTCCCAGCTCTCGACTACTGGGAATAACGGTGCCGTGAACATGGTGGGGCAGGTGTCTCTTCGAATTAGTGTTTGTACCCTCGGGAAAAATACCCAGACACGGGGTACCTGGAGCGCACGGAGTCCATTCTGAGTGTCGGGAGCCTCCGCACTCCTCCTGCCCACCGCCGTGCACAAGGCCCTTCTCTGCGCGCCTCGCGACTTGTCTGTCCTCGGGACGCCCCTCCCTGCAGGTGGGCGATGACACTCTTACCAGACCATGGCCCACTGTCCAGGCGGAAAGCAGCACCGTGGCTCTGGGTTTTGAGGGAAAGAGAGGGCTTTACTGTGGGGTCAGCTGGGATGGAGACAGGCACGGGCTCTGGGTCTGCGCCCTGGCGGGGGTCAGGGTGCGCTTTGGAGGTCGGAACTGAGAAGCAGAGGACCACCTCGGCGGGGACAGGCTCTGCTGGAGCACATTCCAGCAGGCTCCAGAGTGACCCTGGTGCCCCTCACCCCTCCTCTGGGCAGGTCCAGCTCCCCTCACCCCTCCTCTGGGCAGGTCCAGCTCCCCTCACCCCTCCTCTGGGCGGGTCCAGCCCCCCTCACCCCTCCTCTGGGCGGGTCCAGCCCTACCCCCAACTCTGGGCTGGTCCAGCTGCCCCTCACCCCTCCTCACCCCTGCTCTGGGTGGGTCCAGCCCCCCTCACCCCTCCTCTGGGCGGGTCCAGCTGCCCCTCACCGCTCCTCACCCCTCCTCTGGGCAGGTCCAGGCCCCCTCACCTTACTTGGGCAGGTCCAGTCTGCACAAACAAGGTTGAAAGGAAGGTGGTGAACTTGGAGACTTGGGGCGAACAGCACCTCCCGGTGGTTGGAATGCATGTCCAAGTCCAAGGAAGGAGTCATGAGGGAGTTTCAGGAGCCTGGTGGCCGCCTATGGTTTCCTCTGTGGGGTGTCTGCTCCGACCCTCTTTTCACACCTCCCCAGAGTGCAGACACATCGCCCAGCCAGAGGGTGCTTTCGGGAACAGCCTGCGGCTTTGCAGGTGGATGGTCACATCTGCTGACCTTGGCTCATATTTCCTTGGCTGCTGGAGACGTGGCCGCACGGGCAGCACTCGGCCACGTCAGGAGCAGTCAGCGTGGTTCCTCGGAAGTTTAGGGCTCTGGCCAGATCATCACTCTGCAGCGCAGAGTCCCTGGTGGTGGACGGCGGGAGGTGGGCCTGCCTCCCTCTGCAGGCGGCGGTCCAGTTCTCCACCTTCTCCGCTGGAAGCTCTTAATCCCTTCGCAGGGACTGGTCCTTCCATGTGGGCCTGCTGCCGAGCCTCTGGCCCGCCCATGGCGCCTTCCTGCCAGCACCGCGCTGGCTCCGGTGCCAGGGCTGCTCTGTCATTCGAGGGCGGAGTGTCGGGTCTCCACTCTGTTCTTTTCCTCAGGTTTTTAAAAGAATACTTTTGGTCTTCTGCAGTTCTGAATACATTTCATGATTAAATGTTGGTTCTATTTCTATGAAGAATGTTGTCGAAAATTTGACAGGAATTGCATTGATTCTCTATATAGTTTTAGGTAAAATAATTATTTGAACTGTTAATATGTCCAATCCACGAGCATAAGATTGGAGATACTGTTTTTTGTATCTTCTTTGATTTATTTCAGTCCTGTCTTAAAGCTTTCAGTGTACAGGTCGTTTATAGACTTGTCAATGTATTTCTAGGCGTTTCTTTTTGTTGCAACTGGAAACAAGATTTTTTCTTAATTTCTCTTTCTCTTGGTTCAGCGTTTCCATATAGAAATGCCATCGATTTTTGTGCATTAATTCTGTATTCTGTAACGTCACTGTATTCACTTATTATCTGTAACCTTTTTTTCCCATGGAGTCCTTGGAGTTTCCTGTGTAAAAATCATCTGTAAGCGGTGACAGCTTTACCTCTTCTTTTCCTGCCTGCATGTCTCTTGCTTTTTCCCATCTCGCTGTCCCTGGCAGGGCTGCCCATGCGACGCTGGACAGCAGTGGGCTCCTTGTCTTGTTCTGCCCTAAGAGGAAAGACTTTCAGCTTTTCACTGTTGAGGATGACGTCAGTTCCTGGTGTGTCACACGTGGCCTTTGTGTGGAAGGAGCGTCCTCCTGTACCCACTTGAGTCGTAATCACCAGGTGTGACGTTAGCTCCTCGGAGCCCCACACCCACAGGCTGGAGCCCGAGCCTCCAGCACATCCGGCGGCTGTGCCTGGGGAAGGGCCTCTGAGGAGAAACTCAGGGAGGATGGGGCTGTCGGTGTGTGGCTGGCCCAACGTGACAGCGCCTCCAGGAGGACACCAGGACCAAGCACACAGGGGATGGCCCTGTGAGGACATGGGAGGAGAGCTGGCATCCGCCCAGGAGAGCGGCCTTGGAGGAGCAGCGGGCCAGGTCCGGGCTCAGCCTCCGGGACAGGAGAGCAGGTTTCTGCTGTTATGCTTCCATCTCGGGCATTTGCAACAGCTGCCCTGGAACTAACGTATGTGTTCTCTGCTTCCTACAAAACTTGATGTATAGGATCAGACACTGGCTTCTGACCGTGACCTGCCAGCCTCTATACTGGAAAAGTCTGAAGTTCACATGAGCTGACCCCACCACCCCCCTGGGTCAGGGAGAAGGTGGAGGTGGCGGGTGGCCCAGTTACTTGCCGACCCCTGGTGTCCTAAGACAAGAATACATATCCTGTCAGCTTCCTGCTGCACAGGGCCTGGCGGGCGTGGGGACCCTGGAACTCAGCCCCCAGAGGCACAGGGCCTGGCGGGCATGGGGACCCTGGAACTCAGCCCCCAGAGGCACAGGGCCTGGCGGGCGTGGGGACCCCAGAACTATGCCCCCAGAGGCACAGGGCCTGGCGGGCATGGGGACCCCGGAACTCAGCCCCCAGGGGCACAGGGCCTGGCGGGCATGGGGACCCTGGAACTCAGCCCCCAGGGGCACAGGGCCTGGCGGGCGTGGGGACCCTGGAACTCAGCCCCCAGGGGCACAGGGCCTGGCGGGCGTGGGGACCCTGGAACTCAGCCCCCAGGGGCACAGGGCCTGGCGGGCGTGGGGACCCTGGAACTCAGCCCCCAGGGGCACAGGGCCTGGGACTCACCACAGTGTCTGTGGAAGCAGAGAGGGAGACTGCTCTGGAAGAATAGCATGTCCTGAGGAGGCCTATGTACATGTCTTCCCTCACCCAGCTGTGTAGTGACACTGTCCCCACAGCTTTTTAATCACTCGACCCTGAGTTCACCCCCTTCCCTGCAGATTCTGTAGCGGGACTTCCGCCAGCCCTGGTGTAGCTGCACACTGCACTGGCATTGAGCCCATCGTCCCCTGAGGGGCACTGGCACCAAGGATTAGGTGCCCGGGTCTGCGTTTGGGGTGACAGCCCTGGAGAACTTTCAAAACTACGAAGACAAAGACAACCAGAGCTCACCTCCAACCTCCCAGGAGCGTGAGCCCAGCGGGACCGGCTGGGGTGCCGCTCCCCGGCCCACGTGCAGGGGTTCCTCCTGGCTGTCTTGGACGTGTATGTAGCTCTGTGTAACTAATTCGTCTGTCACTTTGATTTCTGTGCTTTGCGGGAACTCGAGCAGAACTCCAGGTCACAGGCGCACGGTACTGAGCCCCTTGCTGCGTCAGAGACCAGGGGCCCTCCTGCCGCCATCCCCACAAAAGCGGGAGCATGCCGGGGGTCCTGTCTGGGGATGCGTGAGGACCCCTCAGGTCACCCGCCCTGTCCCCCACACAGAGGTGGAGCTGCACCCGCTCACACGCGCACTCCCTGCACACACCTGCTCACACGCACCCACTTTCACACACTTGCACTCATACACTCAGACTCATACAGGCACACATACCCGCTCACACGTGCACACGCCCATGCCCAGCTGTTGTGAACTGTGCTGCTATGAACATAGGGGAGCAGCTATTTTTTCTCATTCGTGCCTCTCGGCTCCCCGGGTGTGCTGAGAAGTGGGGCTGTAGGATTGAATGGAGGCTCCTCCTCTATTATTTGAGGAGTCTGCATACTGTGCTCCAGAGGTCACACCAATTTACACTCTCAGCCACAGTGCAGGGCGTTTCCTTTCTCCCACCCGCTGCAACCCCTGCTGTGTCAGGTTTTTGACATCGGCCATTCTCACTGGTGTGTGGTGGGATCTCACTGTGGTTTGTATTCGCATTTCTTCCCTTCTAAGTGACAAAGAGCGTTTTTTCATGGGTCTGTGAGCCCTTGCTGTGTCTTCTCTAGATCTATCCAGCTCTTCTGCCCAGTTCTGAGTGGGTCATGGGCTTTTTTGTTTTCGAGGTCAGCTCTTGTCTGACGTATGTTGTGTCTTCTGCTCCACGCGCTTTTGTGTCGGGATGGTTCCCTTCGCTGCACAGAAACTTGTCCGGTCTGGTCCCAGCTGTTGAGTTTCACTCGTTTCTTTTTTTTGCCTGAGGTGTCCTTCCCCGAAGGCATGTCTGAGATGAGGTCGTGGAGTGTTTTCCCACATTTTCTTCCAAGTATTTGGTGGTTCGGGTCTTGGATCCATTCTGAGTTGACGTCCGTGTGTGGAGCGTGAGTATTCTAGTCTCGTGTTGCAGGCATCTGTCCAGCCTCCCCAGCAACAGTGCTGAGCAGACGCCCCTTCCTCCGCTGAGTGCTCCTGGCTCTTTGTCGGAGACTGACTGCCACATAGGTGTGGCCTTATTTCTGGGTTCTCACTTTTATTTCACGGCTCTGTGTCTGTTTCTGCTCCAGTCCCATGCTGTTTTGATGATGACTGCTCTGTCGTACAGTCTGAGGTCAGGGAGTGTGATTCCTATGCGGACTCCCTTTCTTTCTGGGGTGGCTTTGCTAGCGGAAGGTTGACGTGCCTGTGGTACCCCGAGAAACTCTCCGTGGGAATCAACCTCAGAGGTTATCCCACAAACCCTCCTGCTGTATCATTCGGAGGCTCAGAAATCGAGGATGCAAATGGCTTACTGACCGCTGACGGCTGGAGACCCCAGAGCAGTGCTGGTCCTCGCCTGGCCTGTGGGTGCAGAAGTCACCGGGACCCTCTCAGTTCCTGTTCTCACCGCCACCTCTTCAGGAATGACTTAGCATCCTAGCTCACTGACGGCATGGGTGCTAGGCCTGCAGGGCCCACGGAGAGAGGTCAGACCTGCCACCAGAGACCTAGAATTCCCAGATGACGATCGGAAAGTGGGAGCAAGAGTCCCAGGTGACCCTCCCGTGCTGGTGAGCTGAGCCCTGACCCTGCCCTGGTGTGCATGGCCTCACCAGAGCCACCTAGGGTGGGAATCCTCCTGAATCCATAGGATGCCTGCTTTAATTTAACCTAATCCCTTTGTACCAGGAGTAGGGCAGCCAGGCCTACAATGGGGAGGAGCCTCTGGGCGCATGACTGTCCCACGTTAATCTCTCGAGTTCCCCCCTTGCACAGGTTCTGTTGTGGGACACGGCATGAAACCAGTGAGTTGAGTGCAGCAGTGGACCCCTCCAAGGTCCTGGGGTCAGGGACGCGTGCTGAAACCCAGGGTCACAGTTATTAGCTCACTGAGCTGATTATTCATTTCCTCTATCCCAGAATGCTTTGTAAGCCAGGAGGGCATGAGGGGCTCTGGACAATGTCCACGGCAAACAGTGGTCACCACAGGAGGGGCGTGTCCTCAGAGAAGAGCTGGGCAGGCAGGGATGGCACACCTGGACCGCTGGGTGAGCCTGGACCATGGGTGGGAGGCAGCACAGAGACCAAGAAGGATGCTGTCCCAGGAGAGGCCACTTGTTGGTTCTTGACCACGTGACATGGGAAGCAGTGGGGTTAAGCCCCAGGTGAAATTCAGGTAAGGCCAAACCCTGAGGGGCGAGGCAGACTCCAGGGTGGGTGCAGGACTTCCCCAGGGGTGTTCTTCTCTGCCATCGCACATCGAGGAACAAGAATGCACATGTGTGCACTGCATGTAAGTGTGCACACCTCTACAGGGCTCACACACGTGCCCACACGGTGCGCTCACGCACACCCGCGTGCAGGTGGTTATGTACGGTGCTTTCACGCTTCTCTGCATATTTTCAGAATAAGCAGGGAAGGCAGAGCCTTTCTGACCCCACAACCACTTAGCAGCACGCTCCTCTCCGGCCACGCCGCCACGTTCGGGAAAATGCGCTCCCCTGACCGGGCTGCCCCACTCTGCCTTCCCGTGGAGGCGTCCGCGCAGCAGTGACTCGGAACAGCTTCCGGGGACGAGGTCAGTGCCGCAGCCTGTCCCGTGGCCCATCCCTAGGCCGTGCCCTGGAGACCCCTCCACTCGGGCCCAGAGTCGGGCCCACTGGCGGCCAAGCAGCTGGGAGACCTGGTCTCAGGAACACGACCCAGAGGGTGGCACCACTGAGCTGGTTCCTGCAGCCAGATTCCGACACGGGCTCCTGAGGCCCCTCACGGAGGGGCCGCCATGCGAGACGCCTGTCCCGGACGAAGGAACTGGAAGCCACGTGGAAGCCTGGATGTGCGGGTGGTGTGTGGCGGGGCCCACCGCCAGCTCTTGCAGAATTTCTCCACCACCCTCAAAGCCCTCAGTCTGCTTGCAGAGGAACCCAGGGAAGCCTCTTCAGCTTTCTCCAACTTTCGAATCCAACTTTCATAAGCGGGCCTTTGCTGCCTTCTGAAGAGACGTGGGAAATCGTCAGGGAGATGACAGGACAACCGGTGAGAGACGCTGTGCAGATCCACGTAGCACTGTCAGCGCCCCCCCCTGGAGCCCCGCCCCAGTGCCCCGCCCCCGAGCCCCGCCCTCAGCGCCCCGCCCCGGAGCCCCGTCTCGGAGCCCCGTCTCCAGCACCACCCTTTCCACCTGAGTCTCAGGTCCTCTAACCCTCACCAGCACGTCCACGCGGTGCCCAGGGAATGGTCCCAGTCAGGGACCAAGTCCTGCACCAACGGGCCCTCTGACGTGACTTTGGGTGCACACTGGTCTGCTGTCAAAAGCGTCTGTCAGAGACACAGAGACTGAAGTCTCCGTTTTCCCCTCCTGCAGAGCCCTGCCTGGCTCTTCCTCCTGCTCTGCCAGGGAGTCACCCCAAATTTAACAGTGGCCTCTGCTCCGCAGGGGCCCCACAGGCTGTTTACTGCTCTGTTTACTTCAGGGTGTGTTTTGACATGTAAATTTGCATGAGACATATTTAATCAGTCACAATGATATGCTAATTGGATTCATCTGTGGGCTGAATAAAAAACACATTTGAAGAAAAATGAAGAACATTTATTAGCAGCTGAGACACTTTGTAATCAGTGATGCACCCTCAAAATGTGAGGACAGAGGAGCCAGCTGCCGCCTCCAGCCTCACCCGAGGCCCCTGTGAGGACACGGCCCTGCTGCCCGCACAGGCACACGGGTGCCGGGGGGAGAGGAGCTGCCCCGTCCTTTCCTGTCCCCACAGGCGTGAGCCTCGAAGGACCCCGCGGGGCAGGTCCCGCTTCTCCCTCCACCTCTGTCCTTGCTGCAGGAGCTCAGCTGCTTCGCCGATGTGGGAATGAGGCGGAAAGGAGGGAAACTGACCGGTAAGAAGGCGAGAAAACGTTCAGGACCAAGTGCAGCGCACCAAACGCAGAGCTTTCTGAAGCGGAATGACTGTCGTCGTCAGCGGAAAAGCGAGTCTCGTTACAAAGTGCTCAAGGGAGTAACTGATGTGGTTAGAGCGGGGCTGTTAAACACAGAGGCAGCTCCAGAAAGCCGCAGAAAAGAAAGCTGCTTTCTTCTCCGTCACGGTTAAGCCCGCTGCGGCCACTCAAGGGTCCCCAGAGACAGCGCGGACCCCTTCAAGAGTCCTCCCCGAACATCCGGGCTAAAGTGGCCCCTGGGCTCGTGCTCCCTGGGCGTGGGTGCACCGCGCGGGTGACACCATGACAGGCTTCGGGCTGCTCACGCTGTGGCAACCCTGTTGGCCCTGCAACCCGGGACCGAGAAGAAGGCTCTGGGTCCCTGTGAAGGGACAGCGGGACACCCCCCTGAGGCAGGCCCCAGCACAGGCGACAGAGAGAAGGCAGATGGGAAGCGCGTGGCATGTATGGGAGTTGCCTCTGCCTGCTCTATGCACCGACCCAACAAGCAACAAGTCATTTCTGAGAAGCACGACTTCTCCATGCACACAGCAGGCCTTGGGGTGGGCAGGGGTTGGGGCAGCCTTTAGGGACCCCGGAGGCCCTCCAGTGAGGTAAAGGGATTGTACTGGCACCTCCCTGACTGCCAGGCACCTCTGCCTGCAACCCCCTGAGTCCTGCAGCCCACATCGTCCCTGCACAGGGCAGGCGTGGGTGAACGTCTGATGGGCAGTGCCCAGGAAGAAGAAGAAATGACAGCCTGGTGGGTGTCCACCAGCAGATCCTGGAAGGAAGACAAACATGAGGGATGTGGAACGAGCATTTCCACCACCCACCCAGTCAGGCACTGTGCCCAGCGCTTTAACTCTCTACTCAGTTTTCTTAGTGTGCCCACGTGGTAGTGTTTTCTCAGTGTGCGGTCCAGACAGCCAGCCATGTGCCCAGGATGGTGGCGGGGATGGTAGTGATGGTGGTGGTGGTGGTG
>RJWH01008840.1:0-27158 GCA_004363575.1 Solenodon paradoxus | reverse complement strand
ATATGACAGATTATCTTAGATGCAATCTCAATAAGGATTTTTATTCTCCATGATAGTGATAGTCCTGGAACTCTAATGAATATCTACCTTTATGGAAAACCCATTTTGATTCTGGTTCATTTAATTGGTACTTTATTTTCTATTTTAGGTGAAATGTAAATAAGAAAATAGAGCAAATTATCAATAAAAATTTTATTACAGTGTACATAAATGTGACACAGGTAACTAAGGTGCCTAAGCTGCAGACCATGTAAAGCTTTTGGACCTGGGTTTGTGATACCAGGCTGGCATTAAAAAATTTACTGTTAATTTGCATGTATCATGTTTGGAATAATTAAATGTTCTAAATCACTTGTGTTTTAAAGAATAATGCTGAAATTATATAGTCTTCAGTGGCATAATTTATTCAATTATAACTATCAATCAAACAAGGCTTCTACACATTCGAAGAGAATGATGAGCTATAGTTCATGTAATATAAATATATTTTTAAATCATCTTATAAATTATAACTTGAAAACTCATTTTCATAACTAATGGATAATATAAAGCATATATTATGTTATAAAATAATAGACTGTCTTGAAAATAATGAAATCTTTATCAAAATGTACTATTAAAACAAAAATGTCACCTCAGTGCTTATTGAGGAGGGGGGTGATCTGAGCAAGTCAAGAACAAGTGGGCAGCATGAACTGGATCTTGCGTCTCACATAAAGGGCAGGCTCTGAACAGCAAAGTGTAGCATGGATGCGAGGGGTACTAGATTTAAGTAAAGGAAGACTGAAGTCCAGATTTATCCATGAAGCTCCCAAATTTTTAAATGCTGACTCAATTTATAAAAGCAAATTAAATAAATCCAGGAACACAGTCTATAGCTAACTTAGGTTCTTATATTTGCTGTGTTTCCAATTGGCTGTATATAAAGCAAATTTATTTAAGTAAAACCTTCCTTAATTTAGCATTCTGTTTTTTAATTGGCTCTAGAATCTAATGCAAATAGCTACTAGATTCATAATACCATTACAAGATATTTCCAATACTTAACTAAACACAATTTGTATTAATTCCTGAGATTTATCATCTAATGGGTAATTATCACAAGGACTCCTGAAGCTCTAGAATCTAATGCAAATAGCTACTAGATTCATAATACCATTACAAGATATTTCCAATACTTAACTAAACACAATTTGTATTAATTCCTGAGATTTATCATCTAATGGGTAATTATCACAAGGACTCCTGAAGCAACATTATCAAAAGAATTGCTACTTATTTCATATTTTAAATGTTTATATATTTATTTTCTTTTTTCCTGTTGGTCACAGGCCTCAAACCCAGGTATTTAGTCTGCACCTTAGTTTTTTCAACTGTCTGAGCCACAAAGTAGTATATTTTTTAAAATCCCTGTCCCAGGTCTCAAACCCAGGACTGTAAGTTTTACCTGCCTTAGCAGCCTGAACCAGGGGTGTAGCTTCAATGTTTAAAAATATCATCCTAGAGATTGAGAGAAGGCTAGCAGGATCACAGATAGATGCTCAAAGCACTATGAACCATTAAGGAAATGCAAACCAAAACCATGATTAGACGTAACCACATACCTGTTAAAATAGATACTATCAAAACAAGATGAATTAAATGATGTAAGACGTTAAGAAAATGAAACCTTGGTGCACTGTTGGTGGGAATGCAAATCAGTACAGTCAGTATAAAACAGTGCAGAGGCGCCTCAAAACAGTTTAGAATGATAGCATTCTCTGGTAACTCAGGCAATAAATCTGTGGCTCCATCACAGTCAATGAACATCCAAAGGAATCTGATCTGAGATCCATGGTCACAGAGAAACAAAAGATGAACAACAAACTAAATAAACTGCTCCTTCCTCTGTCTTTCTACCTGCTGTTTGCCTACTTCATCTCTGTCTGGTTTCTATCTCTTTGAAAAAAATTAGAAAATGAAACTACCATATGATCTATTAATTCCACTTCTGGTATTTATCTATGGCAGATAAAAACACTAACTTGAAAAGATATACGTAACCCCATGTCTGTGACGATATTTACAATGTCCATGATAAAGAAACAACCTAAGGGGGGTAAGGAGAGATATGCAGATAAAGTGAGATGATAGATAGATATAGAAATACACACAATTAAAACAATCTCTCATAAGACAGAATGGAATTTTGCCATACGTGACAACATGAATGGAACATGAGGACACCATACTAAGTGAAGTAAGAGAAAGGTAACTATTATATTATCTTACATGTGGAATATAGAAACATGCAAACTGAAAAGTCTCAAGCTCAATGAGTGCTTACCAGGGTCAGGGTATAGGGAGTGTACAAAATGGATAATGGTCATCAAGGGTACATGCTTTCAGTTAGAAAAATAAGTGATGGGTATATAATAAACAGCAACACCATGGTGACTAACATTATTAATACAGTGCTGCATTATTTGAAAGTTGCTAAGAGAATAAATATTAAAAATTCTCATCTTAAGAAAAATATTTTATCTGTGAGATGAATGCTAACTAGAATTATGATCATCATTTTGCAGTATGTATAAATATCAAATAATCATGTTACATACCTGAAAGTAATATATCATGTCAATAATACCTATGTCTAAAAAAACTTATTAAGCCAGAGCTTATCATATATAGAATTTATCACAAAGCTTTAGCTAAAATGAAGATTCATAATTACTACTTTTACGATCAGGAAAATCCTGCTAGTAAGAAACATCTGTTGACATAATGACATAAATGAAAATAAAATATGCTTATTTAGCTTTGATAAAGTTCCTTAAAACTATTAAAAAGACTACCCTAAAGTAACTTCATAGACTGTCTTAGAAATGATTGACAGTTGAAAAAAAGTTTATTCATGCAGTCCTGCGACACAGGCATCTAAGACTATGGGCCATGTAAAGCCTGAGGACCTGGGAAGCAAATCTGGGACTTGAGATGAAATGCAATGGTATTATTCATTAAGTAAATGAACAGTCCGTTTATCTTTACAGTCACAAGTTGAGAATAATAAAAGGCAAACTAATACTGCTGGAAAGCAGGAGGAACTTAACACCTAACAAACCACACCACTAAAGATTTAAGTTTTTGAGATCTCTGAATTTATATATTACACTTATCCACTCAGTTGTTCTTAACAGGGCTGTATTTTGAATCTTAAGGACATATTTCTAAATACACATGTCCAGTCCTTATTAGATTTACTCAATCAAAAATTTCAGGAAGATATAATAAAACCAAATATCTACTCAAAGTTTGACACTCAGTTGCCAGTTTTCCAAATTGACCTGCATATATCTGATTATTTTGTCCTTTTCCTTTTTTTTCTTTTAACACTTGGTCAAAGAAAGAGTAATGATGTTTATCTGAATCATTTTGTTATAAAATAGAAATTTGTCAAGATCAACAAGATTTGTATTATATTGCAAAATTATTGTTTTAAGATAAAACTTATTTTGCTGTCTTGTGTTATTGACACTAATTTAAAAAAATAGATGAAAAAAATTGAATTGTTTTAAGGAAACTAATTTTTCGTTCAATGTTTTCAAAATTATTTTCCATGAATGTATAAAGAAAAGTTCTACCCTCAATTCTTCTTTGGAGTATTATTATTTTATAGGGAAATTTTAGACAATTATTTCAAAATATTTTCATTGTGGGAATGTTTGCACTTCCAGATATGTAAAATTGACCCTACCCATGTCATCCAAGGGCATGCGGTGGGCTGCAGCAGTGGGAGGTAAGTGAGTACAGAAGAGAAATCAGAAGAATCTGTTCTGCTGTCACCTGCTCCCTGTGTGCAGCTCTGACTCCACTGAGAAGCTACTAAGGTGTGCCAGAGGTCCCCTCTGATGTTGGTGACCCCAAGGTGGCTCAGTGTTGGCAGAGTGGCAGAGACAACAAATTGATTTCCTTGATGGATATCAAGATGTGATCTGACTTCCTTCCTTGAGAGTCAGACCCTCGGGTCCTGGAGTGCCAAGATCCTCTGTCTGCTCCTGTACCCTGCCACCAACTCACACTCAGCTCCCCTTGAAAGTGACTGTGTCTCTATTCCTTGTCTTATCCCCAGAAGCTCCTTTTTCCTAAACCTCATTATAGACACCTGAAAATCAGTCACATAATCCCTTTCCTCACCCCTAGACCTTCAGTCCTCTGTGAGGTCTCAGACAACCATTCACTCTCAGACACTAATGAAATGGATACTTGAGCTTCTGGGTGAAAATGTAGTTGGGGATCAAAGCTTTTCCATTTCCATGGTACCACCTATCTCTAGATATCCCTGATTTGAATTTAGAGTTGTTTCCATGAAGATAAGACCTGATGTCTCTGTGTGGATAGATATATAAAAGATAGAGAGATATAGATAGACAGGCTAGTAAATTGAGGATAAATTGATCCATATATGTATCTAATATTTTGTGGATTAAAAAGCAAAACACATGGATTTCAAATATTTTGATGAGTAAAACTGGTTGCTCTGTACCTTGTTTCTTGCTCTTATATCTGCATTGTATAAAAGCAGATTTTTTGCTATTGATATATTCTGATCACAGGCAGCATAGTGAAGAGCAGTGTTTCTCAGATGTCCCTCAGATTAGGATCGGTACCATGTTGTAGTAGAACAGTTACACAGTTCTTCTGACTTTGGACCGCCTGTCAGTATCATACCAACAGAGAGATCATAAATTCTAAGAACCCAAAGGAAACATTCCACAAGCTTTACCACTTAGTTATAGTCAAACTAGATAAATAACTAAATCCATCTCTGCTGACATACTAGCTCCTGTATATCTTAATCAGAGCTGTCTGGTTTTCGTTGTCAAGGAGGTTGACATTTTCTCTCTACTATGAGAGCTACTACTTCTAGATGTCCATTGGCACAGGCCAAGTGTAGGGCAGTCTTATGAGAGTGAGACAACTTCTTAGGAAATTATAGTGCACCATTGCAATACATACAATGACTTAAGTCACTATAAATATTAAATGGTATGCTATTCCTGTATCTTTGAAAAACTATATTTTCCTTCTGGAAAACTACACTGTTGATTAGCTCCTGTTAGTCACCTCACTCATGAAAGAGCAGTTTACTGAAATAAAGTGTAGGGTCTTTGGATTCAACTTCATTTCGAATTGTACTTTAATTCTATCACTTCTTAGCTATCAATTTGCCTTACTATGCCTCAATTTACACAGCAATAGTGAAAATATCAATAAGAGTTATCTCTCAAGCACTGCTGTGATATTAAATAGGAATCTATGAAAGATGAAAATTTCCTAAAAAATATATAGCTAAATATTTTTAGAAAGGATTATTATAATTTTATAAGTATTACCTCTGGTTTAGAGAAAATATATTTCAATTAAGTAAAATGATAGAATTATGCCTACTTTGAGATATCTTTTAAAAATTAGAACACTATTTCAATGATTCTCAGATGCTCATTTTCTCACACTATCTCTGTAACTAGAAATGCATCATATAGATTATTATACCTCACTACTATAATTTGTAGTATTTATAAATGTTCTTACAGGCACATAAGATACTGGGACTATATAAATTCATGGTGCTTTACATTAAATGAAATGCAGTATAAACAATAGGTATATTGTAATTCTAGTCACAAGGCTGATATTTAAATAATTTAAGTTTCTTAAAAAGCATCATGTAGAAAGAGGAATAAAATAAAGTAAAATTTTTCTTTAAAAATGATTCTTATTTTTTTCAAGGAAATTTAAGCCAATGAAAACTCAGGATTCATATAAATTGGCTTCAATATTGAGATTTCTGGATGGTGTGTGAAAATCATCAATTTCCAATAATATTATTTTTACATCTACTTTACATTTCCAAAATCAGTCAATGAAGTTAACTTTTTATGATTCTTTACTACAGAAATGCTTTTGTTTAAAAAGGAAAAAACTTCAAATTTAAATTAAGTGCTAGTACACTATACTTCAACATTCTCAACTCAAACTGTGAAATAGGACATTTTTAAGGATGAAAGTATCCTGAAAAAGAGAAGAATGTATTTACTACATAATAATTATCCATTTTGTTTGATTAATAAAAATGAATAAGTGTGAATTATAGAATTCAAAACACACAAATACATCCTATATTTACATATGTATATATAAAACCTACATTTATGTCATTTTCATTGGCCACATTCCATTTTAGTGATGTACTGGAAGTTTAAGAGATCCATTACATCATCTTAAGCAGTGATGAGAAAAAAGTCCTTATTTCCTAAAGATATTTTTAAATAAATATAATTTATGGATAAGGGGAATACACTTTTGTAATTATCACCAAATTGAATTGTCTATTTGGAACATTTAAAACAACTTAAAGCAACTGTATGAATGCCATTGCTTCTTACCCTCACTAATTTTGTAGAAAGAAAACATTATTTCATTTTTCCTTTAAATTTAGCTCCTTTTCCTACCTGACACACTATTTTTATATACCCATTGGCTACATATACAGAGTAATTTTTCCAATTTCAAATTTGGTTTTTGAGTTTTTCTTGTTGATTTTAAAGAATTCTCTGCAAAATACAAGTATATTTTTTACCTGACAGAAACACTATTTGTCAGTACACTAGATAATGTTATATTTTGATATACAGAGTGCTTTTGGTTTTTTATGTCACTAAATAAATCTTCAAAAATTTTGCTGTGTAGTCATTCATAAGAATGTCATGTTCAACATAAAATAAATGTATAAATAAGTAGTTTCCTTCTGATACTTGTCTTATTTTGCACATTCCAAAGTTTTAATGTATTAACCATTTGGGACTTCTGCAAAACGGAGATAACTCTGATCAACAGCACAATATAAGTTTTAGGTGTGCAGGTTCACTCTTCATCAAATATATAAAAACCATGACTACCACCAAATTTCTCAGAGTTCACAAACACAGCTCATTTGTGGAACTTATTTTTGTGAGATAAAAAATATAGACACTTTGCTTTAAATAATTTTCATGTATCGCTCCATAATTTTTAAATAATTCACTTTTTTCTTATTAATAGGAAATGCCATTAATATAAAATTCTATTATCTTATATATTTGGCTATTTGGACATACTCTATTCTGCTCCTTTCACATATCTGCATTTTCAGTTGTAGTAAATTTGCAAAATAATTCATAGCACATCTTGATATGTATAGTTGCAAGTCTTTGTCTACTATACAAAAAGACATAATGTCTAACTCAAAATTTTTGAAGATGATATTTGCATTTGACTTATGTATAATTGATTTAAAAAGCTCACAATTTTAAAATAATGATTCTATTCAAGAACACAGAGGCATCTTCCAATTCAAATCTCCCTTCTAAGGTCCCTCCAAAAAAGAACATATACACAAAGGAGTAAAACCGTATGAAATGGATATTGGAGTTTAAAATTTTTATCTCAGAGTTGATACATGATGGGAATGATTGTACACATCATATGTTTTTCTATAGTATATAAGATTATAGTATAAAATATGCACGTAAGAACAACATGATATAAATACTTAATTCCTTTTATTACTATTGATACTAGTTAACTCACTTTAAAATGGTCATCTAAATTATATGGAAGAGTCATTACTATAGGGGTTCAGCACCTAATGGTTTTTGGGTGTGCTGCTCCTAAAGGCAGCCTGAGTGTTAGATTTCACTAAGGTTTAGCAACACTCAGAGCAGCAGGGACTTGGTGGAACAACAGCCAATTTCCCTGGTTGACAGGAGCTGTGGGCTTCAATTGGCTAAGACTGTGAAGATGTAGACCTCTCCCAGGCCTCCCCACCTCCTTTTATTACCTGTATTTCTTGTCAATCTCACCTAATTCATTGTCCTTGAGAAAAAGTATCTGATGTACTTTTGCTACATTGCCCACTCTGGCAGCTTGGTGGATCTTCCCTACAATTCTGTTCTGGATGAGGTACCCATGCTGTGGGTTGTGATCCTCATGCCTGGTACCTGAGCTGTCCCATGAGCTGATGGAGAAGGGCGATGGGTCCTTCTGACTAGAGAAGTCATAAAACTTCTTCATTGATACAGGCTGGCTCTCTTTACCTTTGCCTCAGCTTGTATCTCCTCTTGAGCCCAAAACAGGCTTACAAAAAAAAGAGCAGTCTCTCCACAATACCTCAACTGCCAATTTCAGCAGTTTAGAATATTGAGGCCCAGAACACCTGTAACCTAACTGAACACAACTGTCATGAACATGTACATTTCAGAAGAAATTCTCAGCTGCAATAAAGCTTCAGCCTCTCAAATCTCTGCAATTGCATGTGGGCAGCAAATGTTTCTGGACTCTGGCAAATGTTAAATCTGGGGTTTAGAAATCTGTCTGCACATAAGTGGAGTTAGAGTGGCATGGAATTTAAGGAGGCTGAAGACTTCAATCCCAGAAAAAATCCCTAAGAAACTTCCTAAATCTACTTACTCCTCAAAAAATGTTCTTCTATAACTTCCTGAACACTAGCCAGTCTCCATGAAATTTTGGTAAAGTGAAAACAGAACACTGTTTTCATGGTTTCAGAGATTGTAGTAATATGTGTCATCAAGCATCAGTGCAAACTTATCAGGAGAAACCAATACACATTTTCCATGGGAAACAAAAATGCATTTCCTCATGCTTCAAACCCTTTAGCCCAGCATCAGGTTTACATTTTCTTTACTCTTGTTTGTTTGCTTTCATTTTCTCAAATTAAATTTTTAATCAAGACTAATATTGAAGAATGGTTTAAGAATTAATAACTTTAAAAAGGCTACTAACTTGTCCCAAGCCATCTTTTCTCATATTAATTTCAAATAGTACTTTCAATTACATTCTGTTCTGAGATCTGTTCTGTTTCTGGATTCTTGGTTCTGTTCCACTGAAAGAGGAAATCAAACAGGAATTTAAAAGATACTCAGAGACAACATAGAGTGAAGACATGCACTACCAGAATCTATGGGATGCAGCAAAAGCAATACTAACAAGAGAAGTTCAATGCAATCCAAACCTACTTCAAGAAAAATTAAAAACCACAAATAAACAACCTAAACCTATATTTACAACTCAAGAAGTACAATGAAAGCCATAAACCAACAGAAGAAAGGAAATAATCAGAATTTGCATATAACTAAATTAAGTAGAAATCAAAAAGGCAATCCAAAAGATCAAGGAAACTAACATTTGGTTCTTTGGAAAAATTAAAAAATTGACAATCCACTGGATAGACTCACAAAGAAAAAAGAGAACAAAATTCTCCTAACTAGAATGAGAAATGAAAGGGGAGACATTATAACAGATACCAAGAAATAAAAAATCATTAGGAACTCATGAAAGTCTCTATACTAACAAAGTGGACAACTTTGATGACATGGACAGATTCTTAGGTGTTCTTCACTTCAGAAGCCCACCAATATGCTGGAGTTTTCAATGGAAAAACACCTTTCAGCTTATCTGGTAAGCTAGCTTGTTCTTCCTCATCAACTATTCCATCCTAATTCAAATTCAAATTAGTTCCCATTATAAGGAGGAGAACCAGAGTCAAATATAAATAGCAGATGTGCTGGTTCTGTCAACCCAATACATTCTGACGGTTCTGAAAGGATCAAACTAGACCTTTGGAAAACACTCTTGAAAATCCTAAGGGCCATACCGAAAGTGCACCATGGAGCATAAAACTGACTTCCAACAGAAATATATACATGTATGCATATATACATATACACATAAGTACATATTTATGTACGTATATGCACACATATATCTGTATATGTATACTTATATATGTGTATATGTATACATGTGAACATTCATTAGTTGAAGTCCACCCTTTAGGAAATCTTGCGATTCATTTATCTGGTATGTGATGGGAAATAAGGTTATTTTTCTGAAAACAGAAAACCTGATGAAATTATCAAATGTCAAAAGTATCTATAGAAAAACAATATCATTATTAATATAAAGCTTAAGTGATTAGATGTGACACTGACACTGTTTCTGTTTGAAGCTGCATCTTATCTTTTATCTTTTATCTTTTAACCTGTACTTTTTCTTTTTAAATCTTTGCTGATATCTGTGAAAATTCACAGAATATTCCTTGAGTACAATTTTAGTGGTAAGGTGTTAAACTACTATCGTGCTTAGGTTCAGAAAATTCATTATGCATTAAAAGCAGGGTCTTCAAAATAAAGAATCCAAAGGAAAAAGGGTTTTCTTCTCTCCCTAAACTTCAGATTAATAAATGTAAAGACTTCACTAAAAATGTCAGTTAACCATAGTCAACACAGAAATTATCACAAAAACAGGTATGTCAGCCTTTTCAAGTGTCAGTGATACTAGCAAAGAAATAATAATATAAATAATAGCAATGATTTTGAATATTACTTACTAAACATTAAAATGCTTTAGTCACTGAACCAGCTGGTTTTCTTACATAACTACTAATCCTTACAACACTTGTAATCAATGGTACTTTGGCAAGAGAGGCAGGGAAGGCAGGGAATGGTATGAAGTGAGCAACAGTTTTAATATAGACTTGAGGATAAGTCAGAAGCTCTTAGGTAAGAGGATATTACTTTGAAATAAATTCTAAATTTTATGATATAATTTTCTAGGCTAAAGATATCCCAAAGTGATGAAGTTACAGCTCTCAAATCAAAGGGAGACAAGCAGCCTGTAGGGGTAGGGGTGGAGCCTAGGAGAGGCTGCCGCTGGACCACCCTCAGGCCCAAACCCACCACCACATCCCATCTCCTCTGCAGCAAACCAGCGGGCTCAGTGGAGGCTCTTGGAATATTTACTTCATGGTCTGATAGGAGTACTAGGAGACATTTGGCCTAGACTAGGCCTTGAAGCAGGCTGGCACCGATGAAGGCCGGGGAGCCAGGGCCACAGAATCGAGGCAGAGAGGCCCAGAGGGCGCTAAGCGAAGCCCACCCTGATGGCACATGGCTGCCACCATTTACAATTCTGGTCACGGCCCAGAGACAGTGGCCACAGAGGTAGACAGAGCCCAGCAGCCTTGTCCAGGTGAAGACCCATCTTACCGGGACTTGTTCACATTAACTGTCCCAATGATTAGAATCTTCAGGGTGGTCAGCAAGTCCTTATCCATCACCCATTTCCACTCAGAGCCCTACCAGGTGTTGACAATTACCCTGAGAGCGCTGTCTGCGCATGCGTACTTCTCTGTGGCTGCCGCCTTCCTTTTACACCCGATATTAGGGTTGATGAAACCCATGAAGCCCACGTTCCACTTCGAGAAAGCTCTGCATCTGAGCAAATAAGGAGTCTCCAATTTCCGAAAAGACAGTTCCTGTGAATAGCAATCTCAGTTGTGGAGAGCTGAGTGTGAATTCAGGGTTTTGTAGGTTCTTCCTTCTAATACAACCTAGTGAAAAGGCTGAATCAGGGTTGTACATGGAAATCCTCTTTACTTCAGCAGTTGCTGGAAACACTGGCAATGGTGTGAGGAAGCAGTGTTTGAAGTGCTGTTTTTCAGTTTAAGTCCCAGCTCTATCCTTATTACAGAACCTAGAGACTGTTTCCTCACCTCAGACAGGCAAGAATACTTAGAATATCACCTTCATAGAATTGTGAAAGTTAAATTAATTAATGAAGACATTTGTAAACTTAGTGCTCTGTAAAAGATGTAAATTCTGCCCCCTGTAGCTCAGGCAGCTAAGGTGCAGACTATGAATGAAAGCCATGGAACTAAGTTGAAGACCCAGGACAGAAAGATAAAAAGCATGCATGGATACATATACATATTTATATGTGTGTGTAACTGTGTATGTATATATGTACATATATATTAACATGTATATATATATTCAATAAGTAAATTAAATTTAAAAATAATAATGGTTTCAGGTACAGAACATATAAAGCTCATGGCTTTGGAATACAAGGCAGAAGAAGAAAAGAAATAAACTCTTAAAATGTATGTGTGCGCTGCCAGGGATTATTAACTTCATTATTATTAGACATAAATAACAATTTCCTGACTCTTACCCTCTGTTAAATTGAGGAGTATGCTTCACAAATCAGTTCCTCCTGAAAGGGAGATATAGTCGCACCCACGTAGAGAAGTGGTTTGGTCAGCTGCCTTTCGACAGTACAATCCACATACATCTAAGGACCCATGTTTGCATCTCTGGGCCAGAACGACCAAGTGAATAACTAACTAAATAAATTAATGTGTCTTCCTCCTCTCCCTGACTGCCTCTGACCTCATTCGTTTGTAACTGCATCTTTCCTTAAAAATAAATAAATAAGTACAAATTTTAAATAAATTTTAAAAGAACAGTAGATACAGACTTCACGAAGATCATATGCATAGATTGGGTGACATAAAGTGTTCTTTCAACTCATCAATAAATTGTAAGAATTTATAATATTTTGTGTAATCAAAAAGATTGAGAACTGCTATACAATACTATTCACATCAAAATTAGCATTTTAAAGCATCTTTACTAATATTTATATTGCATGTAACATTTTGATCTACTTTACCAATTCCATATTCTCTTAGATTTCTTTCTTCCTCTTGGCCACTTCCAGTGTTTTGTGAGTTCATCTTGCTCTTTCTTTAAACATTTTTGTTCTTTGGGTTTTAACCTAGTTTTATCTTCATACTCTACACACACTCTGCACACACATTGTCTTTTTAGACTTATATGGCTTCCTCATCTCACTTACTTGAGAACCCCCAGTTATCTCTCTGGCCAAAATATAATTGCTAAGGCATGTATACATGGATATTCCCAGATGGAGTATGCAAAGCTAAACATGGCTGGCACTGAATTTGCCTCTATAATATAATTGCTTTGTCTCTTTTATCTAAAGGAACGCCATTATTATCTATTAACGTTTTCTCACTTCCCATATACAAAGATATAGTCCTCAGTTTTACCCTTAAGCATCCCTGAAATGTACCTACTGTTTTATATGTTGGCCACCAAACTGGTTGGGGAATCATCTTTTTTGCTGGATTACCTATCATATTGGCTGCCCAAGCGATATTCCTCCTTCCATTTGCCTTTCCTTCAGAGTATCCTCTACAAAGCAAAGTGTTTGCATTTCTAAAATGCAAATCTAATTGACCCACTCCACTGTTTATATGCTGCTCATGATCTTCAAAATATTTATCTGATCATAGGCCCTGATTATCCTTCCCAAAGCTCTTGCTATTCTCTGCCTTGCAAGCAGTGTTTTGGCCAAATTAAACTCCTTTCATATCTTCAAAGAATCATGTTATCTTTCTCTCCAGGATCTTGCACATATTATTTCTTCTGCCTAGAGCACTCTTCTTTCTCTCCCCTCAGTCAATTCCTGCACATATTCCAGGAACACTTTTGCTTGGACAATTGTCCATCCTTCACATTCCACTTTTAGATTCTTTTCTCTGAAACAATATCCTGGTTGTCCCAGGTCAGCATTATATGTTCCTCTTATATGTTATTATAGTGTGCTTCTTTGATATGTATTCAAAGTAAAATTGCATTTTTAATTGTTTCTTTTCCTACAAGAATGTGAACTTCTAAAATGTAGAATTAATTACTGTCCTATTCAGTTTTCTGTCTCCAGGACCTAGCACAAAGCATGCCATAGAGTAATTGCTCAAAAGACTTAATTAAAAACTTCAAGTTAAACTCAGGAATTTGGGACAATATAATGTATTTTTATGTGTTATTTATATGCTATTTACATAATTTGTTGTTTATGTATTATTTATATAAGTTGAACTATCCCTTGAATACATATCTTGAACATTAGGGAAAAGTCCTCAATGCTTAATGCATAATGACTACCAGATATTGCTAGGAAGGAAAAAAAATGAGCAGACAAGGAAAGGTCATTTGTCTTTGTGTGTGTTAAATAAACAATACATAAGATAAATGCTTCAGACATTTAATCAACAGGTTGGTTATGTTTCAGCTGTTCCTTTGTTTTGTCTATTCACATTCCACCTATAAATGAAGTATATCTTGTTGTATATCTATACATTACTATATATTACACATGGAATATATATTTTATAAATATACATGCCTTTCTATAGTATGAGTTCAGTCTTTCTCAATTAAATATCTGCAATCCTTATGAAGTCTGAATTCAAAAAGCAAGATTTATAGTAAGAGATGGAGACATTAATGGCTCTCTATGGACTTATTTAAAACCACTAAAATAGTATTCTTAATATTATTAAACATAATCTGGAAGATGTTATAGTAAATTTAGAAAGGAAAATACATCTGTCAGGATGGGCCTAATAAAGTTATTATTTAAAAGTATAAATCAAATTAAATTTATTTTTGAAAATTATATGGCAGAATTTAATTAAATTAGGATCTGTAATCCAGCCCTAAATTTCTAATTAGACAGTTGACTTTCAGCAATTCATGTAAATTATCTTTGCCCCGGTCTTTCATTTCTAAATAGGGATTAAATTCAATCAGAATGGATTAGTACCACTTATAATCCATTATTCAAAATGATTAAAACATCTGTGCTCACAAATATTCATTTCAAATTTCACAACAAAATTTCAGATATTTGAAATATTTGTAGCACATTGTAGCTTAAGGATATTTATTCCTCATCATTGTTTTATGCAATACAGTTGGATCACTGTCATTACAAAATACTCCCATTTTCATAAAAGTGCATATTTTCTTTTGCCTTTTTTTACAAGCTCATCCTTCTGTCTGTTATATACTCTTCTGTATGCTTAGCCTATTGTCATTCAGAGTTTGAGTATGAAATCACTTCCTCAAAGGAGGCTTCTCTGACCTCCTAAACAAAATGATACCATGAGACTGAATTCTGAACACAGAGCTATACAGTATCCAGGGCTGACCCATTCAAACCACGCTTCTCCCAACCACTGATAGCCTGTGAACATCCAAGGCAGCCTTGGTAGAAATTCTGAAATACACAAGTCTTCTTCATCTGGGTCCCCAGAGTAGTCCCTCTCTAGACCCACTGCCTCTTTGGCATATATTAACAGGAAGGAAACTTCAGTAATTTAACTACTGATATTTGAAGATTTATTGCACCTAGTGTTATCTAAACAGAGTATACAGAGCCTATCATGCCATATTGTAGACACTTCCATAGACATATTAACTCTATGAAATTTATACATTTCTTACCTGTTCCACATTGAATCTTCAGGGTTCAACGTGTAGCTTTACAGATTTATCACAAGCAAAAATTTAAATAATGAAAGAATAATTAGGGATGTAAATACACTTTATATAGGAATCCCTTGTTACAGTATGACATACATATGAAAACATCAATAACATTGAACAAGGCAATGCTATTTTCTCCCTATACACCATATTCTGAAACTACTGGCACAGAATTATACTGAATTAAGTTAATTATAATAGATTTAATTGACAAAATACTCAGTATCTAATAATATTATAATTGTAACTCATATATAAAACTGCAAAGTTCTTTTCTGTTAGCACATTGTTGCATATCTTTTTCAATATTCATTCCTTAATGAATAATTTTTGTAAAGATATTTTGCATTCTAGACCCATATTTTTTCATGACCTCCTTGGTAGTAGAATTCCTGCTATTCAAGTCCTAAGGGATGGTCTAATTTCTATTTTCCTATGCACTTTGGTTACCCTTTCAGTTCTTTATCATATATTCAGAATTTAATTTGTCTCAAATATTTATTTGGCACCTAATACATGTTGTATTTATTTTATACACTGGATAAAATAGTGAAATATATGTTCACACTGTTGGCCCTGATGAAACTGTACATACCTTATAGTCACAAAAAATAATCATGTGTTTAATTACAGTTCACCATAGTAAATGAATTTAGAGACGGAAGAAAATAATTAAAAGGCTAAGGATTTCTTGAGAAGATGAAAGCCTAAATCTCTTTTTGCCCTTTCTTCCAACTTTAATCCAACTCCAAACTAGCATTTACACACAGTATAGTTTCCAGAACTCATAGACAGAGGGTGGTCAGTTGGTGGTGAATCAGACTTGTGTTCTGCTGGAGTCTGATATGAGAGAGCTGCCGATGGACTTTTCTTGACTGGGTGAGACCAAGATTTGTGAAAGATTGTAGAAATTCTTAGGGGGTAATTCAGGATATTGCAACTGTTTGTTAGAAACTGCATCAGAATCTATAGAGATACATAATTAAAAGGTGATATAATGGCTGCTGTGTTTCTGGTAAATCTGGTGGTCTCCATGATGCTGAAATCTCAGGGGAGCTGAGAAATTGGTTTAAGTCCTCATAGTTCCTGAATTTACAAAGCCTAAGTCTTTATACAATAGCTGAACAGGCAGCAGAAAAACTTCCTTCTTGTGTTTGTATAGGAAACTGGCACCTTGTGATCTAAGGTACTAACAGTTCAGTGAGACAAAAACCAGAATTCCTCCTCATTCTAGAGAATGCCTCTGTTTGAGATATCCTGCACTTGACCCCCAAGGGTGAACAGAGTCCAAGAGAAAAAAAATAAAATTTACCAACTCAAAAGAGATTGAGTCTGTAGATGATAAAACAAATAAGACAACCAGGACAGGAGCGAGGCATAAATGATCACTTAAAGGATACTTAGTCTTAGCATAGAATTCTAAAACTAAACTCAAAAATTTCTTTCTATTTAAAAATTAGCACAGAATTTTGGACCAAGAAATATTTCACTAGTTAGACATGACTAATGGCTTCAAAAATTAAGAGAAAAATATTCTTCAAAATAGCAATTTCAGGAGGAAAAAAGTAGAGAATTAAACAATCTGATTTGGAAACCCAAAATATACATAGGAGTTCTAGAATGCGAAAACAGAAATTTGGGGGTAAAGGGAGTGATTAAACAACAGCAAAATCATTCTCTTAATTAAAGAAAGACTTGCGTGTTAATATTGAATGGACACAATGAATTCCAACCAGGTTTCATGAGAAAAAGAAACTCATTCAAGCATATCCTAGTAAAACTCCTGAGATTGAAAGAGAAAAATACCTTACACAAAATTTGGTAGACCGAGAAATGTATTTACAAAACAAATTTATCAGACAGGACTTACCTTCTTGAAACTAAAAGAGCCATCTAAAAGTTATAGAGAAATGGTAAGAATGCCCAAATTCTATACATAAAGATACAAACTACCTGTCAAACTATAAAAACAAACTTAGAGATACAGCATTCATGCATTCTATATAAGTAGAATGCTTATAACCAATGAATCAAAAGAGAATTAAAAGATGGAGAAGATGAATTTAAATGGTATAATGTGAGATTTTAAATTGTTCATTTATACAAAGATATATATGTGTAATAATAACAATGAAGTGGTTACCATATAAATAAAAAATCAGAAATATTTAAACCTATAATCATGCTGTAAAAAAGGATTAATAATAGAACTTAAGATACTTAATTAACGCAATCTAGAAATTGAAAGAAAATAAAAAGTGGTTAAAAACGTGGTCAAAGGTCATTACAGCACAACTCAGAGTAAAAAAGGTGAAAATAATAAATATTTTAATAAATCATACAGCCACACCATGAATATTATGCAGCCATAAAAATGATAGGAGAAAGTATTCATTATCTTGGTTTCATTTCCAAAATTTACTGCTTAGTCAAAAATCATGATGTCAAGTTGCATAGAAAATCCATTCTATTATTATGTTTGTAAGTGTATGTGTATGTGTATATATCTATCTATGTATGATTATATGAGCACTGAGAATAATTGAAAGGATAAACATCTGGCTGTCAATGTTGATTACTTTTAGGGTGGAGTAACAGAGTTAAGAGAAGAGTAGAGGGAACACAAAAAAGAACAAAAATGTTTTTAATAATATACTTGAAAAGGTGGTAGTAAAGTAAAACTCTGGTGGTGGGTGTGGTGTAGAAAATATACAGAGTGAGGTGGGAATTCAGTGTCTTAAAATCCATATAGATGTGTAAACAAAATAAACAAAACTTTTTTAAAATGTGCTTAATAAAATTTCATGGATTATGAGTCTATTTTTATAGATGTATATATATGATCATACATAATCATATATACACATATGACATATATATACATTTTAAATGTTATGCAGAAAGTGATACATGAAAGTATGGTTATTAAAAGCATCAATGTCTTAATTTTATTGAAGGAACACTACTACAACATTATATAGGCTTAAGATATGCATCATAGTAAATCCACATCTGTGCATAATACATTAAGTTTACCGCTATTTCAGTGTTTCCTTCAATGGACAATTAATCTCCTTTATTCCAGTTTGCCTGCCCACCCTACCTCTTCTCTTTCTGCAGCCACTGATTTGGTTTAGACTAAAATTCTTGCTGCTTGATTTACTTCATTTTTGCTTGATATCACTATATACCACATGAGTGAAATATGACTTCTGTCTTTCTCCTTATGGCTTATCACACGAAGATAATTCCTTGTAGAGCCATCCATGTTGCTATAAATAGCAGGACTTCCTCTTTTTGATAGCTGCATAGTAATTTCATTTTATATAGATGACATTTTTATCCACTCACTTGTCAAAAGGTACTTAGTTTCACCCTTTGCTATTGAAAATACTGCAATGAACATGGGGGTGCATATGTCCCTATCATTTAGAGCTGTTGTGTTTGTGGGGTAAATACCAAGCAGAGAAATAACTATCATAAGAGATTTCCATTCTCAATTTTTTGAGGAATCTCCATAATGCTTTTATAATGGGTTTACCATTGTCCACTCCCACCAACACTTTGTAAGAGTTCCCTTTTCTCTGTAAGGTAGTCAACACATTGTTTCCAGTCTTTTGCACACAAGGACATGAGCTGAGGCCACGCGGTGAAATCACGCTGGGCGCGTCCATAACTGCAAATCATAGAAAGAGCTCATAGCCCTTCCACAACCATTTCAAAGCAGAGACTGCGTTCCAAGAGCACAAATCCCAAGCATAGCACAATCACCCACCAGAAACCCCGCCCATCCAATACTCCACCCACTGGATGACAGTGAGAAGGCCATCCCAAGCTTCAACGCTCCCTGAACAGCGCTTCCTTGTGGGTAGAGCCAAAACTGCAGCCTGATTGCCAATCCTGGGCCAGTAAAATCTCTGCCACGGAAAAGCATGTCCCCCTAGCCAAGGGCTCAGAAATGGTCTCCCTGTGGGCCTTTCCAATGGATCCCTTCTTGAACTTCAGAATTGAGGTGAACAAGCAGGGAGGGTGACTCATAGAACCTTTCCGGAGCCTGTGCCTAACATGCACAGTACCCACACTGGGACACTGGCTGGTGTCACCAAGCGGAGTGCCCATTCCCCAACTCTACTGAGTAGCCTGTGTCCGGACTCAGCTCTGCCCTGCTCCAGGAGAACATACAGCTGACTAGGGGCCAGAGTGAGGGAGGGCTACAGCGATCTCCTGGGAATGAGATCTGACGGGCTGACAGGCAGCATCCCCTTGCAATCAGTAACCCAGCTGGGACTCCAGTGTGGCCCTGAAGGGAGTCTGCATGCCACCTTGAGAGTCTGCCAGGGCCACCCAACTTCATGACCCGAAGCAGGTCACATGATTCCAGGCTTGGCCCCACATCTCGTCCCATGTCTCGCCCCACCACCATAGTGGAAATCGGACCCTCAGGTGCCATGCTCGGCCCCGCTCTCACATCAGCAGTTGGATCAGAAGTCCCACTCAGAGGCCCAGCCTCACAAGCGCAGGTGACTCAGGGGGTCCCGCCCAGCATTGTGACATCACTGGGGTTCCATGCTTCCATGCCAACCATGTTACCAGGCTACTCATCACTTTGGTTTGAGCCAGGCAAGAGGGTGGCTTTCTTTGTTGGTGCTCATTCAAGAAATGTCTCATCTCTCCTGATCAAGTGCAAGTGTTTCCACTTTAGGGTTCATTGGGTTCTTCCTGCCACCAGTGAGGAGGGTGAGACCAACTTAAGGAAGGCAGTTTCCTCCATCTCAGAGGGCACCAGAGACTTAACTTTGTTATCTCCACAGCTAAGTGTGGTATCCATTCCTGGAGTCTGCCACATGGCTCTGGCAGGCATCTAGTGTCCCTACTAACTTGAAGTGAATCTGTGTCATTAAGTCCCACTGTGACCTGTCAGAGTCTGCAGCAAAGGGCAGCATGAGACAGTGGGTTGGGGCAGAAGGCTCACGAAATCAGCAAAAGCGGGAATGTCCGCTATGTCCAAGGATCCCGAACCCACTGGCGCTGTGAGGCAGATGGCGTGAGAGCGGGATGGCCACACCCCTGCCTTCCACACACCACCGATGGGCAAGGAGGAGAGGCGAGGGGCCCTCAGCCAGAGCAAGAAGAGCGGTCCTGTTCACCATGAACATCCGTCCCTCGTCTGGCATGGCTTAGACCCGACCCGGGAGAAAGCCACATCACCACATCAATCAGGAGTTCACACGGCCACGTGGGTGGCTGAGAACACAGGGAGGAAAAAAAAAGTGAGGCAAAGGCCCAGCAAGGACGACAATCCCTACCCCATGAAGAGAGGCACTCAGGCCTGCTTTATGCCTCAGCCAGCCAGCCAGTCAGCCATCACTTTGGGAAAGAAGCGGCTGACAAACCCTCCAGGGGCACAGACGTGGGGGAGGCAAAGCGACACGCAAGTCCCCCCCACAACTAGAAGTCAACACCCACGGGATGCTATAAGTCGTCAGGACCGCACTGCCAGGTCGCCTGCGGCGGAGGGGAGCACACGACAGTAGAGGTGCCCGACGGTGCCCACCCAAGCCACCACCCTCACATGGCCAAAAAGACCCTGGGGTTCCAGGCGACCGCGGGCACTCAGGGGACATACCTCCAGACAGCCTCAGAGCTGGCGCACAGACCCAGGCGGGCGGCTCCAAGCCGAGGGAACCTCAACGTCTGGGGAGGTCACATAGCACACGACGGTCACCCACTGGCCCCCATGAGAGGTTCCCAAGGCACACGTCCATCCGGGCGCACGTTCCCCTGCTCCCTTGGCGGTGGCCACAGAGGGAGAGCGTGTCAGCACCTACCCCGTGGCAGAAGGCGTCTGCGGAAGACGAAAAAATTACGCGGTCTTGGGAGTGGGACCGATTCACGGAATACGGCAGGCTTCTCGGGGACACATGCCAGTCACCCACTCCACCAAGCACGACCCCATACTCGCGAGGCGTGGAACTCCTCGCGGCCATCTGGTCGACCCCGGGAGCATGGTGACTAGTGGCACGTGCAGACAGGAGGCCCGGGGTGGGGACCGTGGGAACCGCGGGACACATGGGCGCTGAGGCGGCTGGCTATCACCTTTGCCGAATGCCTGAGATGCCTGGGCCCTGGGTGCAGGCGGACCGGACCGACCGACCATCCGTCCGTCCGTCCGTCCACCCGACGCGGACTTTGAAACATTTCTGAGACAGAGACGCCTCCGAGCAGGGATGGACCCCGACAACGGACTCCGTCACCCCTCGTCCCTCACTGGCCCGTGGACCGCGACCATTGACGGGTCAATCGGTACTAGGGGGACATTCCGCAGAGGTGGCCTCCCGTCCGGCCAGGATGCCACAGGAGGGATCCGTGTCTGGAAAGCGACCGCGTCCGTCCCGGTCGCCTTGGAAGTTTTTCCCCTTCCAGGCAGGCAGTCAGTCTGCCAAACCGCCCTTCCCCAGCAATGCCACGGCTCCGCGATCGGAAAGAGAAGGGGAACAGACCACCGTGTCGCCTCACGCGACGTCCGTGAAGAGACAAACAGGGGCCGAGCCGCCACCACCACCGCCACCGCCACCGCCGCTGGGTACAGAGACCTGCCCCAGTTCGCGCCGGGCACGACCGGACCGTTCCCCCCGGACGGATGCTGGTCGACCCGCCCGGGAAACCCCAGGGACTCCGGCAGGGGGACATCTCGGGGACAGCTTGGCGACAGTCACTCCTCTTCGAAACTGTACAGCCAACCTCCGGCCAGAGCAGGAATTGCCGAAGCCCCGGCACGACCGGCGTCTACCGGCGTCTTCCGGCGTCTTCCGGCTCGCGACGGCGGCCTCTCGAAACTCGGTCTTGGGCAGCCGGCACGAGTCACCTCCCTCACCGCTGTAGCCGGAGCTAAGGGACGGAAGACGCCGTATAAAAGCGGCCACCAGGTGGCGCTGGACAACCGGGAGAAACGTCGCCGCCACCGCCGCGAGCTCACCACCGCTGCCGAGACCGGCCGCAGAGCAGAGCTCCGCCGGGTACAGCGATCCGCCGGCCCCAGTCCGCGCTGGGCACGACCGGACGCTCTCCCGGCCGGCCGGGTTCCGGTCGACCCGCCCGGGAAGCCCCAGCGCCACCGGCACGGGGACGGCTCGGGGAAAGCCCGGCGACAGTCACTCGCTCCTCTTCGAAGCTGCACCGCCAACCTCCGGCCACAGGAGGAATCACCGACGCCCCGGCACGACCGGCGTCTTCCGGCTCGCGACGGCGGCCTCTCGAAACTCGGTCTTGGGCAGCCGGCATAAGTCACCTCCCTCACCGCTGTCGCCGGAGCTAAGGGACGGAAGACGCCATGTAAAAGCGGCCGCCGGGTGGCGCCCGACAACCGGGACAAACGTCGCCACCACCGCCGCGAGCTCACCGCTGGACGCGCGGACGCCCGGACACCCGGACGCCCGGTCTCGCCACGGCCCGACATGACACGGAGAGCGGCAAGCGGCCGGCCCCCGGGGGCGAGCAGAGAAAGACAGAAAGGGTTCCGGCGGAGGAGCCCTGGCCTTCGGAGGGGACGGAGCTCACGGAGTGACAGGGACCTACCAGGAGATAGCTACCGACGACGAGGAACGGAGGAACCGGGACCCTCTCTCTCAGGTCCCGGCGCCTGCCCACGGCGGGGTGAGAAACACTCCCCCCCACCCCCCACACGCACATCCCGGGAGGGGAGGACGGAAGTGAAGTGGACACGATGGAATGTGAAACCGAAACTAAAACGGAGGTGGATGAAAAGAGACGTGTGTCTGTCCTGTAAAGGTTCATGACAGGAGACCTGGGACCACTTTCCCCAAAGGGAAACAGGAAAGAACTTCATCCTATCTCCAAGCTTTTCCTTATACCTTTGACAACATGACCTCTCCCAATCCCCTGATCCTCTGTCTCAAATCAAAATAAAGAATGATTGATCGACTGAATCAATCCGGGGTGGGGGCGGGGGCGGGGGCTGGGCGGGGGCGGGAGGGTTAAGATGAAAGACATAAAATCAATAAATGCTTCTCCCTCCTTTCTTTGCCTGACTGCTCACTTTCATTCGTGCCTGTACCTTTCCTTTAAAGAGGAGAAAGAAAGACACAGAGAGAGAGAAAGAGAGAAAGAGAGAGAGAGGCAGAGAGAGAGAAAGAGACAGAGAGAGGCAGAGAGAGAAAGAGACAGAGGCAGAGAGAGAGATAGAGAGTTTTGTAATTTTGCTTAAAGTTAATGTGCAGTGCGGGCAGGAATGAAGGTGAGCAGAGAGACAGGGCGAGAGGGAGAGAGGGAGGGAGGGAGGAGCATTTTTATTTGTTTTCTGTAGTCGTTCATCTCGGTGGTTCCAGCAGGTTCCAGGATGCGAACCCGGGTCTTTGAAATGCATGTGGAACAACTGTGAACAGCCCCTACTCCACCAGGGTGCGCTCCGTATCAGCTTTTAAGATGCCAATACAGAGTCAAGAAAAGATGCGGCAAGAGGAGGAGCAGGAGTAGGAGGAGACAAGGGTGGATGGATGGCAAATGGCAAACAAGCACGCCAATAAGCCTTGAGCTCCATTTCCGGAGAATGCAAATGAAAATCCTACGGAGACATCAGCACCCTCCGAGATCCTCCTCCTGGGAGCTCCTTTATGGAGGGAACTGTATCAGAACGCTACTGAAGTCCTAGGAAACGGCCTCCCTGGTCACGGCCCCTCCGGAAAACAGCAAACATCGTGGTGGCAGTTTCCCCTGAAAAACTGAAAGACAGAAAAGGCAGAGGACACAACACAAAACCCACCAGGGGGCCCAGACACTCAATAATGCCACCCTCCCCCACGGAGGGCAGAGGGCGGAGGGCAGAAACTGTATCTCCCAACCTTTGTTTTTACTGTGGGGGCGGTGGGCGCGCCACGCTAAGAGCTTAGGCCCCAGGCCCGACCATGGGATTTGTGCCGCCCCTCTCTCTCCCCCCACCAGCACGGAGGGTGTCTTGGGGGAGGGGAGGGGTATGGATTTGACCACCAGGAAGTCAGGTTTCTGCAGTGCCCCAGGAAGTCAGAGAGACACTCTCCCCACCCCCACTTCCACCAGACCACAGCCATGCTTATTATGTTCACACACTGTCCCAGAGGAGTGTGTTCTCAGCAGATCTAGTCATCCACATGGGAAGGGAAAAAAGACAGGTGTCCTTCAAGGAGTGATGGGCTCACCATAAAATACATACAGGATGGAGCGTGGGTGTTTGTAGCTCTGGAGAAGCTACATAGCAGAATGAGAACAGGCTGGGCAAATGGTGGACGGTGATCTAGGATGTGGGGGTGGGTGTGTCAGGATGAGGAAACCACCACCGCTCACTGAAGTCTGGACTGGGGGGGGTGTCTGTCGGTCAGTCGTTTGGTCACTCATTCCCTAGGGGTCCCAGCTTCATGCAGAAGTGGATGAACTGAACCTCTGTCTGTCTGGGGGCACAGCCAACGTGAGGAGGAAGAAGTGTGAGATTTGAGGCTCGGCATGAGTGAGGCTCGGTGGGTAGGTCGGTCAGTCAGACCCTCATCAATGTGTCCTGTCTAAGAGGGAGACATCCCAGTCAGAAAACCAAACCAACTAGCAGGTGGCCTATCTACTTCCCGATGGACACAGAGCTACCCCACCTCCCCACCCCCACCAGGGGTATAGAAGCATAGAGCTAGAAATGGATTGAGATCACACAAAGTTGGTTTCAAAAAGAGAGAGAAAAAAGAGGGAGGGAGGGAGGAAGACTGGGTGGGAGAGAGAGCACTCACAGGGAGGAAGAAAGAAAGCCAAGACCGACTGGGCACTGAAAGGCCGCTGTAGGAGAAAGACTCTATAGGGACCCAAGGTAGTGTTCTGTTTCACTTCCCCCCGGGTCAGTGGCACACTCGGGCGGAGGAGCTCAGGTGGCCAGGCGGTAGGGAGGGCAGGCAGGCAGGCAGGCAGGCAGAGAGTGTTGGGGAAGGAGTTTCAAAGAAGGTAGGCATTTCAGATCACCACGAGCCAGAGGTGACAGTGTTCTGGAGAGGAACAAAGGAGCAAAAGGCTCGCCTGCACCCCCACACCACCACTGCCTCTCTGAAGGACACCAGAACATATCTCCCCCAAAGCAGGCCACTCGGGCACATTCATTCATTCATTCATTCACTGGACTTGACTTCAAGGCACTTAAGAAAACACTGGGTGTGTGAAGACAGCCTGAGCCTCCCATTTCTCCCTGAAAGTTGGAAATAAAACTCCCACATGAAAGATACCCCACGCCCACCGCCACCAGCTCAGTGGGGAGGCAAAAATAGTCTTCATTAGAAGGCTCTTCTTCTTCAGCAGACCTGGGGTGGGGTGCGGTGCGGTGAGGTGGGGCGGGGTGGGGCGGGGTGGGGCGAGGTGCAGAGAACTGAGGGCTGAGTCACACACCACCATCACCACCACCACCACCACGATAGGTGATGTGGGTTTCTGGTACGCGGCGTGGTATTCCCGTGGTTCCGACGACCGACACGCCGCGCCACCACCACTGCCACCGGCACCGGCGGCCCTACTTCTGCCACCGCCGCCGCCGCCGCCACCGCCGCCACGACGGTCACGGCTCTCTCTCTCAACCGACAGAATCCAAACAGGGCTCTTTCAGAAGTACTGAAGACGGCTTTATGACGAGCGGGGCAGATGTACAAGCTGAGCCTCAAAATAATACTTTGGGGGTACGCTTTTATCGGGGAGGGGGAGGTGTAAATTAGACTAGGAATTACAAACTGGAATTCAGTGATCCCTTTGTGAATTCCTCACTGAAAGGTTTTTTTCTGGGCTCCACAAGGAAAGAAAGTCAATTAAACAAAAAGTCGAATCGCCAGGGCTTGATCGAGGTTTGCGCACCCGTCCTACTTGGAACTGCCTGCAGAGATTAAATGAGCCTTTAGCCCCACCTCCTTCCTTGTCTTTTACCTGAAGTTTGATATTCTGAAACAACCAAGTATTTGGAGTCTAGTCCTGGCATGACTACACATGATTAGACGAAAGGCTGTGAAGGTGATTCCAAAGAAAGTGTTTCTGAAATATTTTAAGCTGCAGCATCATACAAAGAAAGGTAAAACCTCTTAACTTTGACACATTCTTTAATGCTTTATCTTTTTAAATTAAGATGACAGGTTCCACTCTGGGATGCTTTGGGGATGGATTCAAGCCTGAGCTCTGCTATGGACACACTCTGTGGCTTTAGACACATTCTTTAACCTCTCTGAACCTAGTGTTAGGAGGGAGTGATGCGAGGTTCTCCGGGCCGCAGAACGGGGGCCGGGGAAGTCGCGCCCGAACGGAGGGAAGCACGCTCTTTAAGCAGAAGAATTTCGTCGTGGCTGGGGATCGGTCCAGTGATTCCAGGTGTGGTTTTGTCAGCTTCCTTTTTCCCGGGCGTGGCCGCCATTTTGTCCTTCCGGGCCGCCATTTTGTCCTTCTGGGCCAGGCTAACACTCACGTGGGCAACGCACAGGATTGTAAAATGCATATAGGCTTCTATTTTCAGGTGAAAAGAGCAGGTCCTTTTATCTGGTCAGTAGCTTCCAGCCAGTCTAGACTGTCAGGCGCCTGGTGGCTGGGTGGCCACCGTTGGACCTGTCAGGGTCAGCGTTCATCCTCCCAGAAACGCGCGCGCGCGTGCGTGCACACGCACACACACACACACACACCAGTCAATAATGTAAAAGCAAAAGGGACTTTATTTCCAGCGTGCTGGTGTCCGAGCCTCATCCAACGCAGTGGATTTGGTCAGGGACCCTGGTTTCATTTTGTTTAACAGGCTTTGATAGGGTTTTGTCACATAGACGTGCCGAGCAGTCAGTCGGTGCACGTTCAGCGTGCCACAGACCATCGTTATCTAGCGAGCGGTCGGCTCGGCGGGCGTGTCACATACCGACGTCATCTAGCTCGTCTGGA
>RJWH01008839.1:0-27165 GCA_004363575.1 Solenodon paradoxus | reverse complement strand
AAAATGTCAGAAAGCAGAAATGGATCCATCTATCCCGAGGACAGTGGCGGAGGGACGTGGGTTTCGGCGCGGGCTCTGCAGCCGCGCGCCCTGCAGCCGCGCGCCGGCACTCTCGCTCTCCGCCCGCCCTTGCACACCCAGACTGGCTGCCCGAGCCGGGTGCACCGAACCCGGTACGCCCCTGGGGCAAGCGCGGTTGTTCGCCGGGGGACCCAAGCCTATGGGGTACTGCACACTTTGCAAATGTTTTGCACTTTTGCGGGGCGGGACTGAAGCAAAGGTTCGTGGGAAGAAAAGGGCTCCCGCGGCCCTTGGGGTTCTACAGGCGCAGGAGCCGGTCACCCGCTTTGGGTTTGCAGGGTAGTCTGTGCCGCGGCGGGGCAGTCCCCGCTCCCGGAACGAGCCCCCGCCCATTTCCAGGCTGCCTCGGCCTCTTGGAGCCGCGTGGCTGGGGACTACAGCCTAGCAGCTGGCTGAGCCGCGGGCGCAGAGGGCGCGCTGGGAGCTCCGGCCCTTGCCGCGGCCCACAGGTTGCCAACAGGTTTGTCCGCAGGACCCCTTCTGCCGGAACTCCCCAGGCCATCCTTCATTCTCCCCAGCTCGCTTCTCTCCCCATCCGGCCTTCCCTCTGGACCTCAGGCGCCCTCAAGCGCCCCAGGGGCGCGCTCTCTGCCGGCAGCGGAGCCCCGGGCTGGCTCCAGCTGGGAAGGTAAGGCACTCCCGACTCCACCACCTCTTCCCGGCCCTACAGGAACAGGGGTGGGGAGAGCGCTCCTTCCAAATGCCGGCGTCGGTGTGGAAAGCGAGGCCGGCGACCTCCCCCGCGCTCGGATCTCGTCCCCTACCCGGGTCCCGCTAATCTCACCTGCTCCACCTGTCGCCGTGATTTATCTCGGTGTGTGCGCAGGGATTGTTTTGGAGCGGCCCGTGGGAGCGCTGGCAACCGCAGCAGCTAACCAGGGGGAAGATGATCAACCCTCCTCTCCCAACCTGCTAGAACTGCTCAGTGTCTTGGCTGTGATGGTGGTTCCATGTCTCTGTATTGTCAAAACTCAAAGTATGTACACCAAAAAGAGTTAATTTTTCAGTATGTAAATTCAAACATTTTTTTATAATAATGAACCGCCCTGTCCCCAGGTCCGCTTCCTGCTAAGTGCCTCCTTCTCTGACTTTCCAGTGACTGACCCCCACAGAATCACGTGCACCTAATTTTGGGGGGGAGAAGTGGGAGACAGGCTCGGTGGCTTGGTGGGGGGTGGCCCTGTTTCTTCACCAATTTCTTTTCTATCTGAAATTCAAAAGCATCTGAAGAATCTTACTCTTTAGTCATTGTGCATCCTTCGTATTCTCTCCCCTCCCTTTCCTGTGGGTCCAGGATTGAATAAGGAGAACCAGTGCCTGCCCAGCCCCACAGATGCTTGCTGAAGATTTGTTAAATGAATAAATGAATGGTGCCCATTACAGGGGCACCCTGTATGGTGCCCACATAACTGGGATACCCTCCCTATCCCAACCATTACTCCCCCCCACCCCAATTCCATTTTCTGCCCCCAGAGAGATATAGAACTATCAGGCCTCTTCCCACCCACCTCAATTGAGGGACTACCGATGAACAGCTTCTATGATCATCTTCCCATTATTCAAAACTTCCTAGAAATCCTCACCTCTTCCGGGAAGCACTCAGGAAGTGACCCCAGGTAATTCCTGCTCTTCTTGGTTTTAACCTTGCTGACTCAAATGAGTGCCTATCCAGGTCCTGGGAAACTGCCTTCCTATCTAAGTAGCTAGTTCAACCCTAATCCGCCTGTTAGTTGCTCCTTTTTAGCTTTGCAGTGCATCACTAGGGCCCAGGGGAACCCCACTGACTCAGCTGACATTCTTTGGAGTTTGCCCTTTCTGAAAGCATACACTAAACTGGAGAAGAGACCAGATTCATGATGGGAGAGGCAAGGCAGAAGGAGGAGAGAGGGCCACATTTAAGCCAGGCCGGGATTGAACATTTGCTGTAGTTAATCCACTTGTGAATACCCTGCAGCTAATTGTATGCAGTGTAAATACCTTGACAGCCTGTTTGTGCCTGTAAATTCAGTCATCTCTTCCCCCAAGTGTGCCCTCCCTGCTGCCTTCTGACAAAGCCCTGTGTCTGACAATGGATGACAACCAGGGAGAAGGAAAAGAACACTAGTAATGAAATCTATCAGTCCCGTCTTCCAGTCCTAACCTCTCCAGGCCTCAGTTTTGCCGGCTATAAAGTGAGTAGGATCCCAGTCTCACAGTGATATAGAGAAGTAATAGCTGATACCACATACCAGACACTGTTCTAGGTCCTTCATGTGTATTAGCTATTTAATCCTCAGAAGACCTATGTGAGACAGAGCTGTTATTCTCATAACAGAAAGATTTAGTGATTTATCAGGTGCTGAGTAGTCAAGCAGGACTTTGATCTCGTTATTTTAGCTCCCTGACCTTGCTCTTTCCCACTGTTCTACCTGAGATGTAAAAGCCTATGTGTTGTCACAAGAAGTGTTTCCTATTCTCTTTACACACAGAGAACGATTCTCTGGGCCTCAAATTGGGTTGTTGGGGGTGAGGCATGAGAGCTAGATCCCAGGACCTGAGGTATCCATGACCCTCGAACACAGGGTCAGACTAAGGGTGGGCTGCCTGCAAGCACCAACTGCCAACTCTTGGTTCCACCCAAGATGCTCCATTCTTTTGCCCCTGGACTCCAGGAGGCCTCATGAACTAGCTACTAACTGAGAGGGTAAGTGACAGGCCGGTGAAGCAGGAGCCCCAGGCTGTTGGCCAAGCAGGGCAGCTCTGGGCTTTTGCTGTGAGAGCATGTTACTAGAAAGCTCCCCCACCTCCCCCTGCAGCTTGTCTCCAGGAAGTCAGAGCCTGCAGGAGGAGGGAGCCAGAGCGAGTCTTGTCTTCGAAGAGATGGCGTCGTCCCCTTGCATAGGAAATGGTCTGAAAATGATACAGTGGCAGGTATTGATTCAATCTCAGAGCAAGACACTTTCTGGTCAGATGGGAGAAGGCTGGCTGGGAGGAGGTGAGCAAGGGGAAGAGTTACGACCCTGCTGAAAGACCAGTTTATTAATTCGGGCTTTAACAAATAGCCAATTAATGGTTCCAGCTGCTAATTAGTAAGCAGTTAACTCCTGTTATAAATCGTGCTGCTCAAGACTAGTGATAATGCAATCCTGCCATGACACCCTTGGAGAGAAGTTTTTCCAGAGACTTCTGTCATCCAGGGTCTGGTCCCTCCACTCCCTCCTTACCCCTCAGCCCACCCCCACCCCCAGACCCTCTGCTAATAAAATAAATAGAGGCTTCATGAGACCAGGGACTTCATATGTTCACTATTCGTTCATTTAACTAATGTTTTATAAGCTCCTACTATATGCCAGGCACTATATGCTTGGCTTGAAGATTTAATGTCAACAAAACAAAGAACCATCTCCTCTCACAGAGGTTACATTCTATAAAGAGACAGACAATAAACTATATAAATAAGAAAAATAAAAAAGTATTTAGATAATAAGAAAAATAACAAAGCTAGGGAGAGAAATAGAAAATGTGAAGACTGAAATGTTAGAGAGAGGGTCCAGAGAAGATCCCATGGATATCTGAGAATGATTATTAAGAGAAGGATTGAATGGTGCCAATATCAGGGCAAAGAATATTGCAGGTAAAGGAGTCGGCAGGTGCAAAGGCCCTGTGACAGTGAGGAAGATTTGGCTGCAGCTCAGTAGATGAGGAGAGAGTGGTAGGAACTGAGATCAGAGAGGTCAAGAGGGCAGGTCATTTGGGTTCTTGAGTTCATTGCAGGAGGTTAGGTTTTATTCCAAGTGAAAGAGAGCTCTGGCAGGATTTTGTACAGACATGGGACAGATGTGAGTCTAAGTGAGGAGGCTCACTCTGACTCCCTGTGAGGAACGGATTAAAGGGGCTGCCACATGATTCCCAGCACCTGGCAGTGCTGGGCACTTAGTGAGTATCCAATAAATGCTTATCATAGAAACTGACAAATAAATATTGATGGGGCTAGATTTAGAAACAGAACCAAGCTGATTTCCGAAAGGCCAATTTAGCTGGACTCTTGTCAGTTATTTTATAACCATCACCAGGATGCCCTCACATTTGAACTTTCAAGAAGCTCCATACCCATTATTCTGCTTGGTCTTGAAAGTGTCCCTATGAGGTAAGTTAAGACATGGGACCTCCCTCTGTTTTACAGATATGAAAACTGAGGCAGAGACATTCATTGGCTTACAGTGAGTTCCTGAAAATACCAGTCCTAGAACAGTAGGGGTTGGGGTGCTCCCCTTCCCCCACATCATGGCATCTGGCCATCTCATCTGCCTGAGCCCCATCTCACTGTATCACTTTCTCTCTCTGGGCTCAAGGTTCTCACCAGATGAGCTCACTTATATGTGGGGTAGAAAGCAAGCAAGCAAATGAACAGACCAAAAACAAAAACAAAAAAATGACCCTTGGACGTGGACAGTAAAACTGAGCTTACCAGAGGGGAAGAGGGTAGGAGGTGGGAGCCAGTGGTGGCAGGGTTCAATGGACAGTGATGGAGGACTCTTGGTAACTGGGCAGTGGGTGTATGTGTTGTATATGTGATGAATGGGGAACCTGAATTTGGGCTATATTATTTTGTAAATCAGAGTTACCTCAACAAAACTTTAAAAACATTCTCATTTCTGCAATGAGCAGATGTGCCTAGGCCAGCTCTGAGTTTGCTCCTCACCTAGATGCCAAAGCCTTGTGAGCTGGATGTCTGGGGCCTGGTAGCTGGATACCATCACTTCCCAAGGGAGGTTTCACCTGAGCTGTCCCAAGCTTGCTTTATCCACACTAATGTTGGCACAGAGGAAGTTTCATTTAACTTTCTTAGGTTGACAGTTCAGTGGGTCAAAAGTCATTTGGTTTGAACACCTGGCTTGGAAAACATGGTGTTCCCACTCTCAGCAGATGTAAGGACCCTTGACTTACCCACCTCTGCTTCCCCAGTGGTCTGCAGAGGGTGTGAATGGACTGGAAAAGTTGGTTCTCTTGACTATTTATTTGTTAATTCAACATTTATTGAGCCAGAAATTGGGGCTACACCATACTCAGCACCCTGCTGGAGACATCCAGCTGGTAAAGACACAGCCCTGCCCTCAGGGAACCCCAGTCTGAGGGGAAGACAGAGCCCAGTCCTTATGGAACCTGAATCTGGGGGGTGGTGGGGCGCACAGCCCTGCCCTCAGGGATCTGCCAATCTAAGGAAGGAGACACAGTCCCCACCCTGATGGTCCCCAGAGTTTGGGGTTGGGGGTGTCTGCAACTATAATTATAGATCCTAGTATAAAAATGGAGCCAGGATATATATATATATATATATATATATATGTATGTCACAGTAAGTAAGTGTTCACTACATGGATGGGGGCTAAGAGGATGGGGAACCAGGAAGGTATTGGGCTGGTGACTGATTTCTTTGCTCCTCCTGCAAGATTGTTTCCTACCCTTTGAGCCTGGTTGCCTGCAGCCTTCCAGGTTTCAACTCAGCCCCAGGAAAGCAGCCTCGTGTTTTATTTGGGTTTTTTCTCCAAATGCAAATGTCTCTCTGGGCTCCTGGGAACCAAGCCTGTTTTTAGGCAAGACTGTGAAGCTGACATGTGGCAGTCAGTGCCCAGAGGGAAGGGAGCCCACACCCTCTGGGGGTCCGGCCCCACCCCAGCAAGAAGCCCTATCCCGCCTCACTGCACTGGTCTCTCTAGGGAAACTGAGTCTCCCTAGAGACTAAGGGGACTGCAGAGCACCTGGAGAAGGTCCACCTGTTACTCCTGTCTGGACCCCACCCCACCCAAGCTTGGAGGAGCATCTCGGCATTGTGCTGTTTTCACATGTGCTGCGGAGCTCAGGGACAGGACGGCCATCCTGTATGGCTCTGTGGCTGCACCCAGTGCTAGACTGAGACTGAGTGATGTCTACTCATTAAAATGAAGTGACTCTGACTGACTCAAACAAAAGTAGGCTCTGGGCAAGACCTGAATTACCGGGATGAGGGAGCCCCAATTAGCCAGACAATATGTAAATTAGGGACAAATAGACATGATAAATATATAAGAAGAAATGTTTGAGTTATGTGCAGGCTAAGGGGAAGCAAATTCTTAGGGAAGCGGGCAGGTAAAGGGCAGAGCTTCCTGGAAAACCACCCCTCCACCCCCCCTATAAACAAGGAGCAGGGGCCATGACCCCCACTGATGCCTGGTTCTGTCTGGGATGCTTTCTAGGTGGGGAGCTGGGGGTCAGGTGGTTTCCTGAAGGTGCGGGGGCTCTCTCCGACTCAGGGCAGCTCTGTCCTCTGGCATCTGCCCCCAGGGCCCTAGCGGTCCCAAGGGAAAGGGTCAGGTTTCGCTGAGTTGGTCTCTCTCACCTTCACCAGGACAGCACTCCCAAGCAGGATCAAATGTTCTCAAGCTTGAAAAGACAGACTGGGGTGGGAGGGGAAGAGGACAGGGAAGACTCCGTGAAGCTGAGGTCACAGTGTGGGGCAGGGCTGGGCCTAGATTCCCCTTGTTCTCTTTATGGAACCTCCCTCCCTGCACTTTTGTTTCCCTTTAGCCACCACCGTTTTTTGATCCATGTAAAGTGAGGGTGGAGTGTGGGCAGGAAATTTGAAATGGAATAATCCTAGACACACACGCACGCACACACGCGCACACACGCGCACACACGCACAGCTGCATGACATAAACTCCAGGGGGCGCCATTCACATAGCATAAGACCAGACCCGTGCCCGCCTCCCATCCCTGGTGTGCAGTGTGGAGGCTCTGCTAAAACTGATTCTGCTCTGACCAAATCCCAGGACAAGCCGGTGACTTTCTGCCTGTACCTCACTTCTCCCACTCCTTCCCTTCCCCACCCCCAGCCTCCCCTGACTCCCAGCTCCTCTCTGGCCTCTCATTCTCCAGGTCACCCCTGGTCTGGCCTCTGGACTCCCCGTAGGATAAGCAGGGAGGGGGAGGGGCTAGGAGGGTTGGGAGGTAGGGGTTTGGGGGGAGGGGGGAGGGCCCTGCCTCAACCCACACTTTAGCTGTTCAGGACACACCAGGAGCCCAGGGGACTCGCTGCGTTTTTGATGAACTGGTCTCATTATCTGACTCTCCAACTCTCCTCATAGATCCTTCACACCCACTGTTTTTGCTTGGGATGTTGAAAGGGAAACCTCAGAAACCTGCCCACTCAGCCCTATGGGGATTGCCTGGTCCCATCTCTTACCTGAGGAGTACATATTACAACTGCTATCCATATAATGCCCAGCCTAAGGGCCACTTGCCCTCACAACCAACCTAAACCTACAAGGTAGGGAACCGTAGCATCTTTCTTTTAGAAATGGGGGAACTGAGAAACAGAGAGGTTCAGTCACTCCCCCGAAGTCACACAGCTAGTCAATGGTGATCTTATCTCCCCCACCACAATTTGGTATTGCGTCTCACCCGGAAGAGGGGCCCAAAGCTGATATCCTAAAGTTGTTCTGGCCAACTTAGAGCCACTGGTTACTAGTAGCTAGGTAAATTTAAATAGAGTAAAAGTTTTAATTCCGTTTCTCAATTACAATATTCTCATTTCAAGTGCTCCACAGGCGCATGGCTGGCGGCTGCCATATTGCACAGTGCAGATGTAGAACAGTCCCATGATCATAGGAATTGCATTGACTGCAGTGCTCAGGAATCTTTCATTTAATTTAGTATATTTTTTTAATTGATGTACCACTGGTTTACAATACTATGTAAGCTTTAAGAGAATAGAATCACTTCTCAATCAATAGGTATATGGCACTGCCCCCACCACTAGCATTCTAGTTCCAGCCACCACTATCCGGGATTTTAATCCCAGCTCTCTGTTTGCCAGCTGAGCCACTATGGGTGAGTTACTTACCCTCCCTGTGTCTCAATTTCTTTACCCGTAAAACAGTGATAAAGAACAGTGCCAACCTTCTGGGATTCAATGAGGAAATGCACATGAAGTGCCTGGTCCTCTCAGTGCCTGACACATAGGAACTGTTCTAAAAATGACCCATTTTCTCCTTAGGAATCATAGTCCAGTCCTTCCTTTAACTACATAGTTAGTGAAGGACCAGAGAAACTAAGGAACTGGCCTAAAGCCACACAGCAAATTGACTGTCAAAAACGAAGCTCTGATTTCTTTTTACTCCGTGGCCTAATGATACCACTCAAGTTGATAAAGACTCCCCAAAATGCTGGAAGTTTTCCATAATCCCACTTAACAGATTAAGAAGCTGAGGCACCAGGCACACCCCTTTATCAACTTGAGCTGAGGCAGAGAGGGGTGAAGTAGCTCCCCCAGGGTCATGATGCTGTTTAGAAGCAGGGCAGAGACGTTACTGTCCCATGTTCTCTCCCCTGCTCTGTTCTCTTCTGAGTGTGCAGATCAGTGTGCCCGTGTGTGTGTGGGGGAGAGTGTGTGTTCCTCATTTGCTCATCATACAGGGACCTGTTGTTTACTATAGATAGAATATAAATTAAATAAATAATATCAGTGTGATGTCAATTAGGTAAAAAGCTTGTAGAGAATCAAGATGAGAAGCACACATAATACCATTTTAATGATTATTGTGGGTGATGGGATTATGAGTGATTTGCATTTCTGTCTTTCTATGTTTCTATTTTCCCCAATATTCTATAAGATGCATTATTTTTTATAATCAGAAATCAATGGCTGTTACTTCCAAATGTATTTTTTAAACATAAATTTCTATTTTCTATTCGCTGTTTCCTCTGTGGCCTCCTTGACCCTCTAGGGAGTCAGGAGGTATGACCCCTGGGTTTGGTTTTGCCTGGTCAGGTTTACTAGCTGATTGGAGGCCTGTGTGTGCCTCTCAGCTGGGTCCCCCTCAGGTCCCTTTGCACTGGAGTAGGTTTGAATTTACTCAGCAACATCCACATGCAATAAATGTCATACTGTTTTATTTTTTCAAGTCAAATAAATTCTGATCCCAAGTCTCCAATTGCAAGAGTGCTGAGAAATCAGCCTTAGTTATGTTTGGAAGGAGTCTCCAGAGTCAGAAGAATTTGGGACCTAAGAAAAGAGGCCTTGGGCCACATGGTTGCCATGGTAATTGACTCCTGTCACCTTGACTCCTGAACCCTGGACCTGCCTGCTCTGGACAGGCTAAGAGGTCTCAGCAGCTTTCTTAATGATCACAAGTGGGCCCCAGGCATCCTCAAGCTCTCACCATTTATCCAGCCTCAAATAGCGCCATCTGGCACTGCAGGCCAGAGGGACAAAAGCCTGTCCCTTCCTAGGGTGGAGAGACCCCATCTCCTTCATCCATCTGGTCAGATCACTTTCCCTTTTCTAGTCTTTTCACTTCCTCTCCCATCCTAACTGAAAGGGAGCAACAAAACCTGAAACTCCTTGAGGTAAGAAAGCCTGAACTCAGACACTGACCTCGTTCCTTTCTTGGGATGGAGGAGAGGAAAATGTCTCTCATTTGGAATACAAATAAAGGGAAAACGCAAACTAACGTCTCAGGATAGACCCTAGCTACACAAATTATGCCTGAACATCAGCCGAAGGATGCTCAGGCTTCTTGCTAGATCAGATTGAAGGTAGGGGAACATTTTTGTGCCAGGGGTGTGTGTAATAGAGTCGTAAAATCCTCCTCCCCCTCCCTAGGACCCAGGGGAAGCCCAGGAATTGGAATCAGGGGGACTGAAGTACTGGACCAAAGTAGATGCCCGGTAGATATTTCAGGTGTGAATCTAAATTTGGACACAGTCCTTCATGTGTCTGAGTCTCAACACCTTTATCTGGAAAATGGGCATCCTTTCATTCAACAATGTCATGATTACCAGGTACTGTTCAGGCACAGAGGATATGCTAATGAGCCTGACACAGTCCCTCCCTTTCATTTTAGTGGGTAAGACAGACAATAAAGGTGTTTTGCATGTGGAGTCTGGTCAATGTTTTTGGTTCCAGAGCCCAGATCCTCTCATACTAACTTCGGTGCCCTCAGGCTGACTTCTAGTTGCCAACATCACAGTGCCTTTGCCCAAGATTTCCTGTGACCCCATAGCCATCAGGAGGGCCAGGGACCCCCAGCAGCTGCTCTCTGGGAGCTGTCCTCAGACAAGAACTGAAGAACTAGAGCATAAATACCCCAACTCTCTCACCTCAGGTAAGATGCTTCCAGAGTCTGTGTCAGACACTGGCTCCCAGAGTTCCCCAGCAAGACTGGGCTCCTGTTGTCCCTGGCAGGGAATGGACTGGGCTCCTGTTCTCCCTGGCAGGGAATGGACAAATGCTGTAGCTTTACAGCTGCTTCCCTTCGCTGCATCCCTTCCCCATTCTCCAGTGGGTGTCTCCTGGAGCCATCAAGTATTCATCCTGGGGTTCTGCTTCTGGGGAAATTCAGCCTAAGACATCAGATTATGATCTGTGCTATGAGAACAAAATTAAATTAGGACAGAGGAGGTGGACGATGAGGATTGTGTTGCTTTTGACAGGTTAGTCTGGGACTATCTCTTAGTTCCTCTTACTTCAGTCAAGGATCCGCGCCAAGCGTGGAAGAGACAAGCGGATCTCTAAGGGCGAAGGTGTTGCAGGCAGTGGGAACAGTGAGTACAAAGGCCCTGAGGTGGAAACACCTGGAAGTAGGGGCATCTTAGTGACACCTGCCCAGTCAGATTGTGGAGCAGGATCCCCAGAGGTCACCTATATTGCCTGGAAAGCCCTAAACACAAGCGCTATTAGGACTTTTTCAGTTCCCTCTCTGAAGCTCAGGAGCTCTCTTCAGGGACTCAGCCTCCTGCCCGCCTCAGCTGCCCTGCTCCTCCCACTCTGTGCTTACCAGCCTCTCTGGCCTGGAGCAGGGCTTGGTTTTCCAATAACTCATTAGTGCGGCTTTTGTCATGATTGAAGAAACAAAAGCCCCAACAAGAAAACCTGGTTCAGTGGCATTACAGGTTATTTATGAGAGCATGCAAAGCAGCCTCAGCCTTGGGGGAAGCCCAGGGGAGGAAGGAAGGCCCTCTGGGTGAAGGACTAGGATACCTTAGACCCACCCGGTGCTGCCCCCACCAGCACCTCTGCCCCCACCAACACCTCTGCCCGACTCAGAGCAATCTCTTCTCTCCCTCACCCCCACCCCCCACCCCAACGCCAGCCATGATTCACGGCTGATCTAGACAATTTCATCCCGCCCACTCATCCAGCAATTTTACCCACTTATTTATGTGTTCATTTATTGAATCATTCATTCAATGAACCATTCATTCATTCAAATATGTGTTGAGGGCCTAAATGTGCCAGGTACTCGCTGATATTCACATTTGTGGAGCAGAGACATGAATCAGCAAAATGTGCCCTGGAATCAGCTCCCTCCAGCTCACAGAGCTGACTGTGCAGCTCCTCTCAGCTGCCCCTTCAGTGACATCACGCGGTTTGAAGTCAGCCATGGCAGAGGTATTTATACCATGGAAATGGGTAAGTGCTACAAAGCTCTCAGGGCCTTTCCCCCAGGGAGTTGCTCGCTAAACACTTACCAGTCACCACTGTCCCAGGCCGTAGGTCTCAGGCCGCACAGCTGAATCCCAAAAACATGCAGTGTAAACCAGAGACAGACATTAGCTCAATTTACAACATGGCATTGACCCACCCAGAGATGTTGCCCCCGCCCCGCACCCTGCCCCCAAGTCACTCAGTTATACTGTGAATATGTCTTTGTAACCTGAGAGCACCAAGAACTGAGATTTTCACTCAAGGCCCAGGAAGACTTGTGAAAGAGGTTCATTCGAGCTGGGCCTTCAGGACTATGTTGTGACACCCACTTAAATGAAGGGTGTTCGGGGGATGGCAGTGTTCCTGTGGTGTGGGCAAAGGTCTCTTTAGAGGGAGAACCAAGCAGAGTGCATGTCACTGAGATAAAAATGCCATAGCGGGAGGTCGTTCCCAACTAGTGTCTCCCAACGACAGAGCAAGTGTCAACCATTTTCTGGAGGAGAAAGGTCGATATTGTAAGAGCTAGATCGTCAGGGAGAGGATGCTGGTTGAATGGTGGGTACTAAGAGACAAAGACCCTTCTCATCCTTCCCCCTCCTCCCAACTTCCTTATCATCTTTCCTTCTCAAGAAAGGCCTGGCGTACTGGGGAAATGTCTACAGATGTCAAAGGGACAGCACGAATCAGCATTGCCACATCACACCACCACCTTACTGCTGGAACCCGTGTTCTTCATGGTATGTGACCAGCAGGCGAGTCTGCATTCTGTGTGTGGCTCATTCATGGGTGCTGTGAAGCAGCCCATCCAAACCCTCAAGTGTGCGCTTGGCTTGGCTTACAGGTATCAAGATAGACACCCAAACAAACTCAAGTGCGTCAAGCACCCCAATTATCTCTATGGCACACCAGCGAAGGCTTCTTCAAGAAGGTTTCGTACTTGCCACCTCCTTACTCTGGGAGATCGCTGAGCAGCTCCCAAGCGTGCTCACCCACACCTGCGTGCAGAGAGGCAAATAGAGATCCAGGACGTACAAGATCCAGGATGCAACGCCGCAGAATGCCCACCAGAGAAGAGCCGAGATGCATGCGGGGTGAGACCAGCCCATTAGCCTTGGCAACCCATCCTGGACCTGGTGAGCCGGTGGGAGCCCATGCTGTGCCCAAGCCCTCCTCCCAGTCACTCCACTGACCTCGCCCCGCTTGTCTGACAGAGAAATGAGCTCCCTGATTGCTCCAGGCAGCCTCCCACACTCCTTCCTCAGTGTGTCACCACCGCCTCCAGAGAGCGGAGACAGAGCATGACTGCGGTGCACTGTAGAGCTCCGCAGACCTCAGACGTCTCCTCTCACTGGATCCGAGACTCCTGCCAGGTAAGGACTGGTGTCTCCAGCCTGCAGACAGAGAAAGCGAGGCTCTGACTGTCTCACCCAAGAGGAAACAGAACCAGAGCAAGATCTTCTGATTCATTTCCCAGGATTTATGTCCAAACACAGTGATAACCCAGAGATTCAAACATAAAGCCCACTAATAAGGAGAATAGCTAATAACAATCAGAACAGCTGAGTTTCATGGCGTACTTGATCTCAATCTTCACCACAAGTCTTTAAGGGGTTGGAACTTTCCCCCACCTTTCCGTGGAGGATTCTCAGCATGGTTCTGTGTGGAGGCACATCAGACCCGGCTCCAGTGTCTCTCATGTTCACTCCAGGACCCTGACTCTTCCAGAATGACTGAAGCAGAGCTTCTGGGGTGAGACATAGAAATACATTGTTTAGAAACTCTCCAGGTGAGCAGCAGGTACGTTAGGACATGGGCACCAGAGTGGTGCCAAGGGCACACAGTTTGCCTAAGGTTCTTGGGAGGCAGCATGGTCAGTGTTCCCCAAGCCTCAGCTCTTGGCCCCACTTTTTCCTTCACATTCCTGGGGTGAGCTCATTTACCCCAGGGTTCTGATCACCAAACATGGTGTGAGGTCAGAGGCCCTGCTCTGCAGTCAACCTACTGCTTCTTAGCTGTGACCTTAGGCTACTTCACTTCTCTATGCCCCAGTTTCTGTCTGTAAAACAAGGCTAGTACTTGTAATAATAGAGCAAATTGTAATAAAAGCCAGCTTACTTTATCAGAGGTCCTATTCTAAGCCCCTTCCATGCTTTAATTCATTTAACCTTCACCGTGCCCCTGTGAGGCTGGCTCTTAGCAGGACCTAGGGGCTCTAGGCACTTAGTAATTGTTAGGGGTTATTAACTGCATTTTCTGCACAGAGCTCCCTGAGGCTGCCCACCTCTCTGCTTAAAATGACAACCTCTCCCTTCCTCCTGCCTTTCTTATCTCTTCAAATATCTCACCATTTTCCCTTCACCCTCAGGCAGATACCCTGAACTCTTCTTTTCTTCCTACAATCCACACTCACATGCTATAGATTCTGTCTCCTCCATGTCTCTCACATCCCACATCCCCTCCACCCTGTTTCCTGTCCCACCATTGTGGCTTCAGTAATGCCTCCCTTTTTTCTCATCCAGACAATGCAAAGGCCTCCATAGCTCCTGATTTCCGTCCTGGAACATCCTGTAAATCATCCTCCTGCTCTTCCAGAAAGAAGCAAATTTACTAACAGCCCCCGCCCCCCCCGCCCCCCATAGCTCTCCACCACCTTCAACACCAAATTCACACCATGCTCTGTGAGGCCTGGGCCCTGCCTTCCTCCCCTCCAATCGAGCACCAATGCAATATGGCCACTGCAGTCAGGCAAGCCAGTTTATTGCTCTGCCCATTTGTACACCCCATCCCCACAGTGTGGAATGCACTACCCATCACCCTTTGTCTAACCAGCTCCCCGATCCCTCATGGCTAAGCTCAGATAATTTTCCTTCCCAGGAGTCTTCCTGGATCTCCAGTGAGTACTCCTCTATGCCCCTAGCGAAATACCTTCAACACATTCAATTACAATGACATAATCTGAGGGTTATGCCACCAAACACAGATGTCATGTGAAGGCAGATGGTTAAAATCTGCAGTCACAGCAGATGGTCCCTAGTCCACTATTTTCTCATTAACTTTAGCTCCATCATTGACTAGCTGCGTGATCTTGGACAAAGTTACTTAACATCCCTGAGTCTACTTGCCTCCAAAATGAGGCTAATGGTGGTATTCCAATACATGAGATAGCTGTGAGAATTGAGATATCACAGGAGACGTGTTTAGCACACTGGTACAACCCAAGGACTCAGTAAATGTTCACTATTATTATCTAATAAGAAAATGCTGTCTTACTCATCTTTGTATCACTCTTGCCTAAAATAGGACCAGCCATGTGGCAGATACTCAATTCATGTCTGCAGCAACTGAGTCAAAGTGAAGTAACCTGGAGCCAATCTCCAGTTCAGTCAAGATTTCTAGCAGCAAGTAACAGAAACCACTCCGGCTGCTTAATGCAGAAGAGGAACTTATAAAGGCCTCATGGAATCTTAGAGCCAGAAATAGCGAGAACTGACTCCCTCAACCTGCTGCAGTGGATGCCCTTTGACTCCCAGGACTGGGTCTACTAGTGACACTGGGCACCCAATATAAGAGTGAGCCCCTAACATTTGAAGAGCCCAGCAAAAGAGTGAAAATGGAGGTCTCTATACCATATATCAAAATATATTAACGTCATAGAGCTAACGGTCTCTTAAATAAAACATATTCAAGTCAGTTTCAGTTACTATGGCTACATAAGAAGTTATACCAAAGCTTAGTGTTATATTTATTATGCTCAGATTCTGTGTTTCAGGACCTCAGATGCTGAATGGATTTTCTTTGTCCCATAATATCTGAGGCTCATCAGGCAGGTTCAAAGTCTGAGGACTGGAATCATTTCTAGGTGTGTTCACCCATGTCTGGTAGTTGGCTGGGACCTCAGTTTCTCCACCGGAGCCAGGTTGGGCTTCCTTATAGCATGGTGGACAGGTGTTCACAGAAAGTGTCCTAGAAAAGACACCCAGAGAGCTGTGCTGCCCTTGATGATCTAACATCTGAAGTCATGTGGTGTGACTTCTGCCACATCCTATTCATCAAAGCAGTCACAAAGTCCTGCCCAGGTTCCAGGGGAGGAGAAATGGATTCTGTATCCTGATGGAAAATAATAAAGAGATGTAAGAGCCAGTGGGACAAGAAGTACTGCTGTTAGCAATTTTGGAAAATAAGAGCTTCCGCTTATTCTCCTACCTTGACAAATATCCTTTTCTAACAACTAGGAAGTTTCGGTTCAGATTTAAAATCCTCAAATTCCTCAGAAGCTGAGCACAATATGGTGGTGCAGGGGGACTCCACCTCTGGGCCCTGCCCTTGTGCCCTTGACTTTCTCCCCCAATTCACTCTGCGCTGCCAGGCACTCCCTGTGCCTATGTTTGGGCTCTGCTGCCCACAGCCCGAGCTCTGCCCATGACCTGCACAGATCAACACCCCTTGGCTGCTCCTCGTATATTAGGAGTCTAATCTGTCCTTGGTAGGCAGATCAGGGACGAGGGCTGCATAGGCCCTGGAAGTGGGCTTGGGACCATTTGGACAGGAAATCCGGGGTCCTGGTGCTGGAAGCATGATGTAGAAGTTGCGGGGTGGGCTCTGGGAAGACATGTTTCTTCTTGGTCCTGCAGATTCCTGGCCCTGAGGGGAGAAGTGTAGCAGGAGGGAACCAGATAAGGACTCTCTGAAATGCAGGGAACAAAGCAGAGATCCCTCTCCCTCAGTTCTAGGGATGCTGCTTCAAAGAACCTTGGTCACTGCAGCCCCTGGAGGCTGGCGGTCTCTGTTGCTGCCAGTCACTGAATGGATTCCATGCCACGCTTCTTCAGAGACTTTTCTAGGTACCTCTGTCCAGTGCTGTTAATGTTACATGTCTAGTATAAGGCATCCTGGGGGAGTGAGCTCTGGTTTCTACCTTGGGGAAAGGCACACAGGTACGGAAATCTGTAATAAAGGAAGAAGCTTTCAGGGCCCCAGGCAACCAAGAAGAATAACAAATATCCACTACAGCCCACCTCTTGGCTGCCCAATATTAATATACAGCCTTTCCCATTCAGCTTATCCAGCGCAATCACCACCACCACCAAAGTCTGCTTTATATAACTATTCCTCACAAATGAAAACTTCCCCTTTACCCCAAAAGGAACAAATTCATATCAGTAATTACACCAGGTTAACTGGGATGGCCATTCTCCTTCTAATTCCATCAAATTTCTATAACCCATACAATGAAGTTTGCCTATAACAGTCAAATATACCCTTACATCAAAATAATAGGGAATGAAGGAGAAAAAGGACATTTTGCAATAACAGAGCACTATGCCATCACAAAACAAGGAGTACCCTAGGGGTGGGTGCAGCTCTCCTTGTTTCTGGATCTAATACCAGAGCACAGTTGGTAGTATCATTTCATCCCAAGTTTCATTTGCCCTTCCCAAGCAGAGCAGCTGGTCAGAATTCTTTACCTGGTGGGGCAATCTTAATTGGAGAAGTTGAGCCTTTGATGGTGTGGCCTATTTGGGTGGATGTGGCCTTCCTTGGCACTTTTACTGCAAGACCTAGAAACACTAGGGTCATGCCTACCTTCACTTGCATTCTTACCAAACATTCCTACCTTGGATATTCAGATTACCAACCAGCAAAGTGATGGAAGTCATGCAGATGGGAAGCAAAAAACTTGTGAATGGGTACAGCCAGGAAAGAAGGCAAGAAGGCAGGCAGGCAGGAAGAGAGAGGAGGAAGAAGCATTTTAATTTATTTTTATTTAGTTGTTCACATTGGTTGTTCCCACCCAGACCCTGGATTCGAACTCAAAGGTATGTGGTCTGTGCTTCTTCCAAGGCGACTGACCTAACCGCTGCTCCACCAGGTCACACCAAATTGTCATTGTACTGGAGTCCAGTTCTTTCATTCATGACCTGTCCAATTTCTGGGCAACAGCATCCCTTCCAGGTATGTCAAGTGTTGACTCTCTTTGGCTAGAACTCACACCCTTTTAGTCATGCTGTTGACCTAGTGTTGTAACGCAGCAATGCCTTCCCTGCAATTCTCAGGAATTCTCTTTCTTCATCCAAAGTCCCAGAAAATTCAGTCAAGAAAGCTGAAAGTGGGGAAAAGTACTAAAATTCTCCTGCAATTAAAGCCTCATAATCAACATAGAGACGTTACTGGTTTGAAGGGATCAACTGATGTCAAGTTGAAAGCAACAGCTGGAAACTTGACACCTGGAGTTGAAGATTAATGTCACCATCTAATCAGGCAGTCTTGCTGGTAACGGTTGCCATTATACCAGTGTATGTTTGTGGGTCTGTCTGCTATCAAGTGTGAGTCATTCTTTCAAATAAAATTAACATTAACAAATTTATATGCTACTTTCTACAAATCCTATAAGCAATATTCTAAGAAATAAGTTTTGGAAGCAAAATAAGCCCTTAAATTGACAATTTGGTGTGTGTAGTGCTGTTAACCTTGCTAGGATTTGAATGTCACATTTCTTCAAGTACGATTCAGTCATGGTCACTGGCATTTTCCAATGCTTGAATATTTGCTATGGAGGAAATGCAAAGAGAAGAAAATAAGAAGGCTGCGGACTTCTCAGACACCGAATCAGAAACTGATCTAAAATCTAAATGAGCAAAAGCAAAATCAATTTCAATGGCAAAAACAAAATCAGGCCAAGCAGATAAAGTGTTTTCATTGTTGAAAAAAAAAGTGAGCTTACATGAAGGAATGTGTGTCCTAACATTAAACTGAATACATTTGTTTGACAACTCACACCATGTCAAGACAAAATATAATGTTTATGTCTGCAATAGTTTTTTGTGAAACAGAGATCAAGACTGACAAAGTCAATTAATACTTTGTGTGTTTTAAGGTTTTCATTTTAAGAATGAAAATGTTAAAAATATTAAATATTTGTGTGATCCATCAATATTTAATAACTTCTATTTGTCATTAAGTGTATGTTAGTGGCCCCTTATTTTAATGTTTTATCAAATGTCTATATCAAGAAGGGAGCAATTTTATATATCACTGAAATATATAATCTTGTCACTATATATTGGTTCATAGTAATAAAAAGCCGTGCATCTAACAGAGCCCTGGATCTGCTTCCCTCCTCCCTGGTCCCAAGAGAAGAAAGAGTAACATTTACCTTCCTCCTAATTTTGTCCTTTTAAAATGTCAATAGTGAGGGGGGGTCTCCATTCCTCTTTCAGCTCTCTGCTGTCTTCCCCAGCAGAAGCCCTCGCTCCCCCTCCCCCTGTCTGCTTATGTGGGGTGGGGGTGGGGATGGGGGTGAGTAGAGGCGCCCTCTGAGACCTCTGGACAAATGAGGTCACTCTGATGAGGTGAAGAGTGCTGGGCACCCCCCAACCCCACGGACTCGCTTGAACCCAGGTACTGGAGAAAGGGATGAGAAGTCACATAATGAGGAGTTCTGGTCTTTTGTTTCAGGATCAATGGCAGTTCTATCAATGCATCCTAAAGAATCCCAAAACTTCATAGTTTAAACAACAAGTATTTTACTTGAGCACAAGTCTATAATCAAGATTGGGCAGGAACGGGGGCATAGGGGACAAGCCCTGTGGTTCCGGCAGCTGAGACACTGGCATGCAGACCGTGTGAAGTCCAAGGACCTGGGTTCACGACTTGGGCCCAGGGTGAAAAATCAAAATAGATAAATAAAGATGCTTCTTTCTTCTTTCCTTCCTTACAAAAAGAAAAATCCAGATAGGTTATGTGATGATGTGTTCTGGGATGGAACTGCCCATGACCTCTGTATTTTCGCAGGTTGGATGCCTCCACTAGGAGGGCTTAAATGGCCGGGGTCTGGCTGGAATGACTTGCCTGGGTCATTTATGTGGTTCCTTGGCTCTCCTCTATGTGGTCTCAGGGTCTATCCCTCTCCAAGGGGCTTTTCTATATGGTGGTCTTTCCTGAAAGGTAGTTGAATTTCTTTTGTGGTGATACAGGGCTTTCTAGAGTTCAAGAATGGAGCTGCCAGGCAGTGAGCAGTGTGCTGGTAACTGTTAACTACAGTATTGTAAAAAATGAAAAGGGAAGAAAAGAAGGGAGGGAGGAAGAGGTCCCTAATTTGTAGTGTTTGCCTATTTCCATGGTGTAAATACTTCCAGCAACACTAATTTCAAGCTACCAACTTGGAGTCAGTCAGCTCATAAAATTCCTGAAAATGGAGCAATCTGTTCTTGCAAGCCAGAATGGGCTAGCTCCAGAACACCAGGGCTCCCTTCCTAAGGCTTCACCCAGAAATTGACCTAACATCACTCTACCATATCCTATTGGTTAAGGCAGGTCTCGGGTCAGCCCAGAATCAAGGTGGGAGAGGCATGCATGGTCTGTGATTCCTGTTTCATTGTTAACAAAAGTAACAGATGATCAGGAACCGTAACACTGATCACAGCCATGGTCACATTGTGCTCAAAGGGACCAGGTACCCAGACCAGGCATTTTGTAAATATTACCCCTTTTCAGCCTGATGAGGTATGTGCTATTAACCCTGCTTTAATGACGGGGACTCTGGGATCAGAGAGGCTAGCTGAGTGGGTCATCTCAGATCCTATTTGCCTCCAACAATGAGGTGCCCCCTCTCTGAGAGGGGAGTGGAATTATAGTTTGTGGGTACTATTTTTAAAGTGTAATTATATTCTTAATAAATAAATGTTCATCAAATCTGGGAGTGTGGTGGGAATGACAGGGATGAACACAAAGAAGAAGGGCAAAGAGTTAGAATAAGACACATCGAAATCTTAAAATATTAATAATAGCATAGTAATTGAGTGCTTACTATGTGTGAGGGATGCTGATAAGAAATTTCATGTCTTGTTTCGTTTAATCCTTAAAATCCTCCATGGGAGGCCCAGCAGGTACTCCTGTTTCACCTGTGGGGCTCACAGAAGCTACCTGGAGTGTTAGTCTGCTGGGGCTGCCATACGGGACTCCACAGTCTAGGTGGATTAAACGATAGAAATGTATTTTCTCGTAGTTCTGCAGGCTGAACGTCCGGGACGATGGTTTCAGCAGGGTGGGTTTCTGGAAGGGCTCGCCTCCTGGCTTGTAGACAGCTGCCTTCTCTCTGTTTCCTCACGTGGTCTCTGGGTGCACCTGGAGAGAGAGAACGCCATCTGGTCTCTTCCTGCTCCGAGAACATCAATTCATATCCGATTCAGACACCACCCCCGTGGCCTCATTTAACACCATCCTTAACCATCTTATCTCTAAAGGGCTCATGGCATAGAAGAGGTTAAGTAAGAGTCGTGGTTCAAAGGCAAGTAAGAGACTGTCCCGGCCTGTGGCACCCAAGAGGGGATACAGGAGAGAAAACACAGGACCGGTTTCAATGAGCTTCTGGGAACACAGGGACCTATGTCTTATTCTCAAGACTGGTGCTGCCACCATGTGCTCCACGTCCATGGCAGGATCGGTGAAACTGACCCGGACCACGGCTTCTGAACTGCGAGCTCCGGTTAGAGAGCAGGAAGGGAGTCGGTCTTCCCTCAGGCCCTCTGACTACAGCCTGGGTCATCACACCAGCTTTCGGTTCCCCTTTCCTGCCATGTGTGGGCAGGCTGGGCATCGCCAGGAGCCAGGTGCCTGCCGCACCGAGAGGCAATTTGTGAACCGTGGGTATTTTGTCTGTTTACTTGAAAGCACAAAAATTTGTCACTTGTGTGGGTAATTTGCTGCTAATTACGAGCTTACAATCTGCAGATAGGAAAATCAGGGCCAACGTGTGCTTCTTGAGGAAGAGGAAAATTACCCCAAGTACTGTGTAATTATACACTTAGCGGGCACAGCGCTCCCAGCCCTCGCCCTTCCCACAGAGGGCTGACGGTGCAGGGTGAGTTTGCACACATGCCCACTGAGACTCCCTCTTGAGGAGGGAGGCATCGCCCTGCTGCTGAGACCCCAAGGCACCTGTCATTAACCTCATCTCTTCCCTCCTCCACTGAGCAGATGGAAAAGGCGAGGGCAAGCAACTTAGGCACTTCCCTCAGGGAGCATCCAGTCTGAGTGGGGAAACACAGCCTCTGCTTTCAGAGGCCCCTCAATCTGAAGGAGAAGGCAAGGGCCCAGACCTCAGAAAGTCCCTCAGTCTAAAGGAGACACAGTTCCTGCCTATAGGGACCCCACTGTGATTGGGGGTCCAGAACACCTACCCTCAGGGAACCCTTGAGCAGACATCAGATGATGTCCATACTGTCTGGGATTCCCCACTTTGTTGGAGAAGCTAGTGTCTTCCTTGAGCGCCGCAAGGCTGATGGAAAGGGGGCTGTCTTGCCCTCAGGGAGCTTTCTGATGAGGAAAGCATAAGCCATGGCTTTGGAAGCCCTGGCTTTAACAGGCCTGAGGGAGAAACAACTCTTTCCGTTGAGGGCTCCAATTCTGCTAGAGGAGACACAGCAGGTGCCCTCAGGAAGCCCTTGGTCTGAGGGGAGAGAAAAGCCCCTGTACTCATTTGAGACAAGACCCCACTCCTCTATTCGATGGTGAGACCTAGTCCCAGATTTCCCCTTATTCTGAGCTTCTTTCTGTCCATCACAATGTAAAAGGCACAACTTGACAATGAGACTGAGGCTAGCATCCTCTCGTGTGCTGGAAAGTGTGACCCAAACCCCAAGCCTTCCTGTAGGCAGGCCCAGCACCCACCTCCCTCAGTCCCTCACACCTCTCAGAGTCCCTCTAGCCTTCCCCCTAAAGATGAGTTAGGTGATCCTAGAAAATCTCTTTCTCTTCTCCTTGTCTGATCCCTTTTATTTGCCGGCCTAAATCATTCATGACTTGCAATAAAAGTCTATGTGGCCCACTTCCAGACCCCCGCAGAAAATATTATTTAACAGAAAGGTGACAGTTATGTAATTTAGTCTCTGCCTCCATTATTGATGAATTTGACCATGAAATATTTAGGTTCTTTCGTGTTCTGCTGCCATGGGTCTGACAGTAACAGTGTCACGTTCCAGTTTATCCTCCTGGAAGATGTGTCAATCAGGAAGGTACTGCCTTGCCCAGCCAAGGGTACATCCCACCGCTCAGCTCAAACCTCAACTCCCTCCACTCAGGACTCTATCCAGCCTGACAATAAGGGTTCTGTTGTTCCCCAGGGATCCACTGTCTTGGCCTTTCCATCAGCAAAGTGGCCAGAATCAGAGAGGCCTTTGAATTCAAGACAGTCTGCACTAGAAGGGAGGGAGGGGGCAAAGCATTAGTTTTGGGTGCCTGAAAGTGCTGGAACTGTGTTAACTCATTTAGTTCTCTCACCATCCCAGTAAGGTAGGTATTATTCTAATCCATTTGCATTGAGGAAACAGGATCAGAGCGGTTAAGACATTTTCCCAGGGTCACACAGCTAGCATGAAATGAAATAGAACAGTGATCTAGCTTGCAAGTCACTGTTCTTTCCACTCCACCTTGGTGAAAACAGACTCTGTCAAAAGACAGACTGTGCCAGAAGACATGGTTTGGTCAATATAATACAACATAGCACCCAGATTCAGTGACTGCCAGTCTAGTACTCTTTCTACACTGGATCACAGTCCTGAGGTGGAGGTTCTAGAGGGAGCAGGGGCTAGAGAAGACAGGGTTCTTGCCCTCAAAAGATTTTCAGCCTAATGGGGAGACATCCATGAGGCACCAACATTCCTAGTAGGATGTCACAGTGAATTCTGTTGGTGAAAGAGTGGGTAGCAGGTAGAGTTACAATTGGAAACTGAGGCCTGAGCATGATTTTCCTGCCCTGCTTTGGGTCTTTTAACATGATACATCCCTCTAGGCTGCTCTGTAACCCTCTGGGGGTGAAGTGCCCCTAAAAAAATCACAAAGAAGACCTTCTTCCTCCTGGCTCAGGTCAACTGTCTGTCTGTCTGTCCCTGCTGCTGATGATTGATGAGCAGCTCTGGTGTGATATTAAAATATGCATTAGGCTAATTGCATGCTAATTAAATAGACGAGGCTATTACAGTTGCTTGGGGCCCATCTGTGCTCTGGGGCATCCCAGGGCGGCTGGCAGGCTGGGGGCCTCAAAACACAGAGGACCCCGACTGGCAGGGGGCACAGACAAGGTGACCCCCAGAGGGAGCTGAAGGGCTGTCAGGATAAAGAGTGCTGGCAAGTGGAGTTTGCAGGCTTTTCAAAACAAGAAAGAGCCTTCTGATTATGAGTCACCAGCTATCAAATGAGGGAAGTGAGCTTCCTGTTGTCAGAGTTAAACAAGCAAATAAATGAGGATCCCCGCAGCGTTGTATGGAAAGATGAATGACTTCATCTGAGGTTGCGTCCATTTCCGAAATGCTGGGTTCTCATGATATAGGATGAGCCCCTCTATTTTCCTGTTGTCTCTTCAACCAGCCCTGCTAAGCAGAGATATCCTGGCCCCCAGGGAGGCAGGGCGGGGTAGGAATGCCCACACAGGGAGCAAAGAGGAGTCTGGAGATGTGCTTTTCCCCACCAAACCAGGATGCATTGAACATGCCCTGGGGGCCCAGAGCTCTGGAAGGAGAAATGGAGGCCCACGAAGATGCCCCCCACTTCTCAATCCCATTTCTGTCCCTGCAGGAAAGAAGTTTTTGCGAGGGTCTAGGGATGGGCTCATTTCATTTCATCGTCTGGCGCCTTGTGTGTAAATATTTCATATCCCCATTGAATATTTTGGGATGATTATGAATTCTTGATGTGATAAGAACCTTGGTATGTATGAGATGCAGTCGACTGCCGGGAGGGGAGACACAGGGGAGGGCAAATCAGATAAATCATTACATACCCTGAGCCTAGAGCAAACCAGCCGACACCCTCACGCCTCGCTCCCTGGCCACCATCTACGTAGTAACCACACACCACTCAACATCCTACCTAACCCCACACACATGCCAACCACACACCAGCACATGGCTACCTGTCACTACACCTGTCGACAATGCAGCACTCACATGCCGATTACAGGTCACCTCACTCAACCACACACACGCCAGACACTTGCCCTGACTGTGGTGGTCACCATCTCCCCATGTCAGCATCTCAGGTGAGGTCAGAAGGGCAGGGGGCCATGACCTTGCAGTCACTTTAGCACAGAGAGGCCTCTCTCAAGGTCACACAGAGCTAAACCAACTTTTAGACAGTAAAATGTTCTCATTTGCTTGCATAAAAAATTCTTTTACTTGGTAATTAAATGTCCAGTCCATCAAGGAGAAGGAAAAAGGTGGGGTGCAGATGAAACAGATTGTGTGCTGGTCACTGTTAGCTAGGCAGCAATGGTACCCCAGAGTCCATTAGCACTCTCTTGACTTGGGGTTAAGTTTGAAAATTTCCCTGATAAAGTTTGTTGATTTAAGCTCAGTGTCACAGTCAATGCCAGAGAGACACATTCATATAACTCAAAGCATCTCCCTGGCCACCCAACCCAGGTGGGCCTGACTCTGGCCAGCTCCCACTATGGGAAGGGGGAGGGACATGTTCTTCCTCCAACTCCTGCCCGCCACTCACCAAGCCACTTCTGCTCTTCCAGGTTTGTGGGGTGAGGGTGGTACAGGGGTGGGACCATCACCTACTCGAGCACAGGCCTTTTGGGGCCCAAGCCTGCCTCTTCCTGGCATGGGGGCCTTCATGAGTTATTTGAATACACCCTCCTAACTTACCTGTTGTCCTCATCGCCTGACATGGGTGTGACACTCTCCAGTTGTCATTTCATCTGCCCTCAATCTCTGGGCATCGGTTGGTCTACTAACCCTTTGGAAAGAATCTAAGCCAATCCCATTTGGCCCCCAGACACTCCGTGGGAAATCCTCATCCTTTGCCCCCACAAGGCTGACTTATTGCCTTCAAAGCAGTTGACCAGGAACAGCCCCTGGCCTTTTAGCTTTCCCAAACACGAATCCTCAATCCCGTCACCATAAACCACCTTCTACATGCGGGAAATGAAGCTCAGCTCAGCCGGAGCTCTGGCTCCTCACATCCAACTCCCACAGCATCTCCAGCTCCTGGATGGCCTGGAGGAGGCCGGTGGGCAGGTAGTTCCAGCTCTCAGCCACCTTCTTTGTGAGTCCTGATGGAAATAGTGTCTTTTAACTTGATGTCACCTTATGATTACTGAGCAGAGGTGATTCTTGCTGGTAGAGAGAGAGACAGAAAGCTCTCCCGGAGGGAGAGGGGGAAGAAGATTTCTGGTGGTGGTGGAGGCAGGACGTGTGGGCAGTGTTTCAGTGGGGTGACTGTGGAAGGCAGGGAAAGGAGACTGGTAAGAGGAAGAGCATTGAAAAGACTCAGACGTGGGAAATGAGAAACACATGGGCGACTCAAAATTCAATCGGATGATCTACTACACAAAGGAAGGGAATTGTGGGGACAAGGTGGGAAATCTGGTTCTGACGTAGGGTTCTGACATAGGCTCTGACACAGGTGAAGGAGTGCAGTTTTACTAAGGGACTCCATTGCTCTATTGAGGGTCATCCTCGGAGGACTCCCTAAAAGCAGAGTCTGAGACAGGTTTTCAAGTGACGTGAGTATTGAGGGAAACTCTCAGGAAAAGGAGGGCGGGATGCAGAGGAGAGCAGGGGAAGCGGCTGAGCAAGGAGGAATCTCTACTTGGAATCTGGCTTCAGCCCTGACCCTCAGGAAACTCGAGAATGAAGTACGCACCACAGAATCAGTCCTGCTTTACGGCAAGAGGTCTGGCCTTTTATAGCTCACATCAGTCAGTTTCACCTGTGGGTTACCCCTGACTGGGACAGCCTGGAAGATGGCTCCCATGGGCCTGAAGCAAGTCTGCAAAAGAGGAATAGCTATGTGTTATTATCAGTCAGCACTGACAGCAGCTGAGGGTGAGTGCATCCGCCAGGTGAAGGGAATACACTGGGCCACCCCAGAAACTCCTGCAGAGGTGGTTTGGGGTTTTAGCGGGGGTAAGTGGGGGTATCATATGAAAATTAACTAGTCCGTCTGTGTGAGATGGATTGGAGCAGAGGTTACAAGAGTCCAGAATGAGAGTCTAACCTAAGTGGTGGGAGAAGAGACAGATGTGTGGGATGAAAGCAGAGTTGGCGATGACTTACTCAAGAGTGAATAAAGATGGCGTTCACACCTTTCCAACTTGGGTGCAGGGCACCTGCAAGGGGCATGGACTCAGGAAGGAAGGTGATTATCTCTGTGTGGGATGTAATGAATTTGAAGTACCAGCAGTCATTGTATTGTTTCCTTAAGGCTGCTGTAATAAATCATCACAAAGTTGGTTAGCTTACACCAAAAGAAGTTTTTCTCTCACAGTTTTAGGGGCTAAAAGTCCCAAAGCAAGGTTTCAGAAGGGTCATGCTCCCTCTGAAGGCTCTAAGGAAGCATCTCTTCTCTTTTTCTAGCAATCCTTGGTATTTTTTTGTTTCTAGATATATCATTCCAATCTCTGCCTCTGTCAGCACATGGAATTCTCCTTGTGTCTATATTTAAGTCTTTGTCCAAATTTTCCTCTTCTTATAAGGACCCCAGTCATTGAATTTAGAGCCCATTAGAATCCAGTATTGATTTTGTTTACAATGATCCTATTTCCAAATAAGACCACGTTCACAGGTTCTCTCTCTCTCTCTCTCTCTCTCTCTCTCTCTCTCTCTCTCTCTCTCTCTCTCTCTCTCTCTCTCTCT
>RJWH01008838.1:0-27164 GCA_004363575.1 Solenodon paradoxus | reverse complement strand
AGCACTAGAGAGAACTAAAATGAACAACTAGATAAATAAAATATTTCTTTCGCCTCTCTCTTTCTTCCTGCCTGCTGCCTGCCTGCCTGCCTTCCTCTTAAAAAAAAGTTCATTGCATTCATTGTGCTAGAGCTTAAATCTAACAAAAAATAAACCATATTTTATCCAAGTTTTTTAGTTTCAAGGTCTTTGTGTTTTAGGAGTTAAGAACACAAAAGTGACTACATAAAAAGATAATTACTTGTATTTTAATGTAAGGAATAAACATGTTCTTTAGACTATTCCCTAAATGCCTCTTGTATTAGCCTGATTTCTTTTTTGATTTAGGCCATTCTCACTAAGATGATATCTCATTGTGTTTTTATTTGCATTTATCTGATCATGAGTGATATAGAATGTTTTTCAGGTGTCTCTAGGACATCTGTGTGTCTTTAGATAGGTGTCGATTCAGTTCTTCTGTCCATTTTTTGAGTCGGGTCATTTGCTTTTATGTTGTTGAAATGTGTGAGCTCTTTATACACACTTTGGAGCTTAAGCTCTTATCTGATGTATGTTGTGCAAATATCTTCTTCCATTCCATGGGCTGCCTTGTGTTTTAGTGGTGGTTTCTTTCATTGTACAGAAGCATTTTACTTTGATGAATTCCCCAATGTTTAGCTTTACTTTCATTTCTTATCTTGTAGGTGTCCTTTCCCTAAAGACATCTTCAAGGGTGATGTCATGGAACATTCTTTCTATATTTTCCTCTATGAATTTTGTGGTTTTGGGTTTCATTTCCATTTCTTTTATCCATTTTTAGTTGACTTTTGTGTATGGTGATAATGAGTAATCTAGTTTCGTTTCTTTGCCAGTGACTGTCAAGTTTTTCCAGTAACATTTGTTGAATAGACTTTCATTTCTCCATTGTATGCTTTTAGCATCTTTGTCATAGATTAACTGTCCATATAAGTGTGGATTTATTTCTGGGATCTCAGTTTACTCCACTGATCTGTGTGTATGTCTTTGTTCCAATACCACACACTTCGAGGATGATCACTTATTGTATAATTTGAAGTCAGCAAGTGTGATTCCTTTGCTGTTTTTCTTTTTTTCTGAGCATGGCTTTGACTATTTGAGATCTTTATTAATTCCATGAAAACTTCAGTATTGTTTATTTAGTGTCCTTGAAAATGTCCCTGGAATATTTATAGGAAAAATCAACCCAAAATATACACGGGATCCTCAAAAGGTTAGCAGCTAATTTATTAACAGAAGTCATACACACTAAAAACAGTGGGATGACATATTCCAAGAACTGAAAGAAAAATACTGTCAACTAATAATTCTATATCCATTCTATATCCTTCAAAAAGGAAGGAGAAATGGAGACTTTTCCAGGTATATAGTAACAGAGAATTTGCTGCTGGAGACTTGCTCTACAAGAAATACTAAAGAGAGTCTTTCAAATGGAGGTAAAAGACAATAGGCAGTGTGTTCAAATCAACACAAATAAAGTCCAGCGGACCCTTGTGGCTCAGACACCTGAGATAATTAGGGTATGGACCATGCAAAGCCCAAGGACCCAGGTTTACGACTCGAGGCCCAAGGGAAAATACAAAATTAACAACCAACTAAATAAAAGTGTTTCTTCCTCCTCTGCCTTCCTTCCTTTCTCTATTAAAAATGAAAGTTCACCAAATAAAGGTAACTGCATAGGTAAATATAAAATATAGTAAATAATGTTGAAAAACACTTGATTTGGTGAAAGGCATGGTGTGTTGAAATATATCTAAGGAATGGGGAAACTATACATAGGGAGTTATTTTAATATGCAGTAGAATAATTACTACAATAAAAAATTATTAAAAAATAGAAATTTCAAAAAGTAAAATGTATGTTTTTCTCTTTTTATCCTAAAGACAACTGCATAAAGCAATAATTATGAAAGTCTGATAATGAATTTATAATGTAAAATAATGTCACTTGTATGACAATAATAACACAAAGTGTGGGGGCAAACTATATAAAAATATTTTTTGAATAGCACTGACATCAAAAAAATTAAGATGTGAATTGTAATCCTCAGGGCAAATACTAAGAAAATTAAGAAAGTGAAATTAAGAAAACAATTTTATTTATAAGAGCATCAAAGAGAATGAAATACTTAGGAATAAATTTGGCCAAGGAGGTGCAAGTATTGTATACTGAAAACTACAAAGTATTGTTGAAAGAAATTGAAGAAAACTAAATAAATGGGAAGATATCCATATTCATGGATTGGAAGACTTAATAGTGTTAAGATGGCAATAGCATCCAAATTGATCACAGAAGAAATGCAATCCCTATAAAAATTCTAACTGCCTTTTCTATAGAAATGGATACATTTATGCAAAATTAGTATGGCAGTACAAAAGACTCAGAATAGCAAAAACAATCTAAAAAAGAACAAACTTCAAAACTTACTGTAAAGTTATCTTAATCAAAACCTTGTTGTACTGGCATAAGGGTAGATCAATGGAAAATAATTGCTAATTTAGAAATAAACCCATATATCTTGGTCAACTGGTGTTTGAAAAGGATGCAAAGACCAATCAGTAGAAAAAGAATGGTCTTCAGCAAATGAGGTTTGAACTGGATATTCACAAGCAAAGGAGTTAGGTTGACCCCTACCTTCCCCTTATGATATTGTCATATATAAAAATATATATTTGGTCATTCAAATGACATATTTAACTCAGATATATTTGTCATATATATTTGCTCTTCATCCAAGTATTTATTTATTTAGTTGTTCATCTTGGTTGTTCCCCACCCCACCCCTTCCCTGACCCTGGGTCATGAACTTAGGTCCTTGGGCTTTGGTCCACAGATGCTGCAGAAGTCGCAGACTTGACACCTGAGACACTAGAGCGGGCCAAAAGCTTCCTCTTTCAGGACCTACATATTTGTTCACCTAGTTATTGATGCATATCATTTTGTAGCCTTTGTAAGAAATTGGTGCTCTACTGAGTAAAAGCATTGTCTGAATTCTGTGAGCTACTGTAGCAAATGAATGGAAACTGAGGACAGGATCATCAGAACCTCTGACTTGCAGCCTGTTGATCAGAAATGAAGATAACAACATGGGCTTGTGACTGAGTCTGTAACCTGTGGAATCTGAAGCTATCTCAGTATAGTGTCGGGATTGTGTTGGATTCTCAGATACACTACCAGTGTCTGAGAATTTTTTGTCGTTATGAGGAAGCCTCCACACACACTCATGTTTGAATTTGGTCCAGGAATCCAAAACACATCATATAAAAATTAACTCAAAATGGATCAAAAAGCTAAATTTATGAGTTATCACTATAAACTTCTGGAAGAAAACATAAGAAAAATCTTCATGACTTTGAATTTGCAATGGATTCTTAGGTATATGTAAAGTCCATGAAACAACAAAACCCAATAGACAAAATGACTTCATCAAAATTTAAAAGTTTTGTGCATCAAAGGATCCTGTCAGGAAAGTGAAAAGAAAATTGACATAATGGGAGAACTTTACTGTAAATCATGTGTCTGAGTAGGTTGTAGTATCCAGAATAAACATAAAAAACTCATTCAACTCAGCAACAAAAAAGACAAACCTAGTAAAAAGAGTCAAAGGACTCAACTAGACATTTACCCAAAGATATAAATGGCCAAAAAGTGCATGCAAAGACTCTCCATGTCATTAGTCGTTGAGAAGATGCAAATCAAAACCACAATGACCCCACTTCACACACAAAGATGACTATAAGTGAAGTGATGGACAGTAGCAAATGTTGGTGAGGATATGGAGACACTGGAACCCTCATACATTGCTGGAGGACATGCAAAATAGTACGGCTCCTTTGGAAAGCAGTTTGACAACGCCTCAAAAAGTTAAACAGTCATCATATGACCCAGAAATTGTACTTCTATATATACACCTAGAGAAAAGAAAATATACATTCCTGTAGAATCTTTATGACTGTTTATAGCATTACTATAATAGCTAAGATGTATAAATCATCCAAGTATCCAATGATAAACAAAACTAGACGTAAAAGGAATGGAGTATTGATATATACCAAATACAGATGAACCTTGAAAACATGCTAAGTCAAAGAAACCAGGCACAAAGGCCATATAGTTACCATTCATTTATTTGAAATGCCCAGGTCATGGTTATACACCTTGTGAATACACTAAAAAGAACTGAATTGTACACTTTAAAATGGTAGGTAGCATATGGTTATACCTCAGGGGGGAAAAAGATAAAGAAAGTAAGAGGAAAAAATACCACGATGAAGCAAATGAAATTGCTGATAGTCACAGATTATCCTGAGGAGCCAATTATTTTCTCTATGAAGGGAAAGAAAGCCAGCGTCTAATTGGGAATGGCTGTGCTCCAGGACTCTGCGGGACAAGTGTTAATAACACTCCTCGGTAATAATTACTCTAGTAATTTCTCCAGAAATATGTGCAATTATGTTTTGCTTTTCCCAACAACTTCTGTTAAAAGCACAATGACATTTTCTGTTCCATGCTTTATCCAAAAGTTAGAGGTACAGGTTGTTCTAGAAGAAGTTTTCCTCTCCAGCTGGGGTATAGACATGCCAATGAGCTGAAGATGTCTTTGATGGGAAGTTGAATTTCACTATACAAGTTGCTGGCCTATGAAAAAAGAGAATGCTGTGTCCGTTAGGTGACCTGCTCTGGTTTGTAAATTAAATTTCATAGATCTGTTATTACGGCATTTGTTTTTACATGTAATGGGAGAATATAAATACTTAAGTTTCTGTGTAATGGTTTTGCTAACTAGTTTGCCAGTGAAAAGTTCTTCCTTCTCTTGTTTGCTGCTTATGCTGCTGGGCATCCTGCCACTTCAGTAACAATTAACCCACAATGTCATCTTGTCAGTAAAAATTACCCCACAATGTCATCTTGTCATCTGAAAGAATTCTGCAATAGTAGATTCTGAACAAATATGTGCTGAAAGAGTGAATTAATTAATGTGTTTTCCTCATTGATTTCTCACAGGGGAGAGGTACAGAATCATGAATAAATGCTCTATATTGTGTCTCAGCAATGAAGAAATTAGGTCCACCTTCATTTAAAGGAGAAGTTATATTCCAAGAAGCAGGAAGTCAGGTGGACAGTGGCATGTTGGGAGGTTTTGTAAATACAGAGCATCTTTGTTACCAACAAAAACACAGTGCCTATGAGTCCATGGAATAGACAGGCAAGATTGTGGGTTAGATTGTAATAGAAAGTGAGTCTTCCTGTGCTCAAGCACTATATTTCCTCTCCCAAGAGACTGACTTCCGTTTGACCCCAATTATTCAATGAAGCCTTCATACTGACATGGAGTGTAGTTTCTTAATGAAGCCTCAAACATCAGCTTTGTTGAGGTGAAACTAATACTTATTGCTCTCTGTTGCCCCTTGTGGGCTCAAGGGGGGAATACAACATGAATCTCCTAGCAAACACAAATCTGAAACATCTTCATCAGGGGAGATGAAATAATCAAAGGTTAAAGAATCTCAGACAACTTTAGTAGTCAATAAATAAGAGTAGGATCCATGTTAAGCTTAGAAGTTTTTCTGATCCACTGATGTTGGATGATAGTGTTCAGTCCACTGGGTTCATGCTGAGTATTTTGTCCTGTTTCCTAGACCATTTGTCACTCCTGCTTTTCTTCCCTTTGGGAGTTTATTGAAAAGTCTATAAACTCCAACCTGAATACCACCTACACTGGGTCAACAGTGCCTGCTCCTAATAATCTTCAAGGAATTACTGGACTAATAGTCAATGGGACAAGTTCAAATTATTTTCTTGCTATAGACTCTTCCTGTGGTCTAAATCTCACCTGAATTTAGAAACTTGCATGAATTTTTATTGCCTACTCTGTGATTTGGTCCCAGACCGCCACCACTATCAAGAGTAGATGTAAATTATCTTTCAGGCCTAGTTCACTTCCAGGCACACTTCCCATCAAGACTTTTTGTGTATGTCTTATTTCCGTCAAAAGTGGGTTATATGCATTCAAGTCATATAACTCCCATGTGGTTGGCATACAAGTAGTGACAGGAAGTACTTGAGAAAGGCATTATGGGATGGTAGACATATTCCCAACATCTTTCCTCCACCTGTTTCTACAGGACACCTCTTCCCATACCTCCAATTGGTAAAGTCTCTACACCTAATAGTAATAATAAAAATAATAATGGCTACCATTTGTTGAATGGTCACTAAGAGCTAGGCATTTGACATACAGTCCTATGAGGTAGGTATTATTAGTTGATTTGATATTGAAGCTCAGAGAGACTACAATACTCATGGTTGATTACACAGCTAAGGTGTAATAGAGAAGAATTCAAAAACAAGATCTGTCTCCAAAATCCATATTCCTTTAATATAGCCTTGTTTGTGTTAGATTATCATGGGTGATTAGTCAGAGTAAATATTTTATTTACATTTTTACTACTGTTACATTCGTTTACAATACAATAAAAGATGCAGGAGAATTTAATTTACCTTTACTATGTTTCCCATGACAATGATCAACTCTCAGTTCAATTATGGACAGGATATATGTCCTACCTAAAATTATATCTGGGTGATGTTTCTGGGAAAATGTCTTTTTATATCCATCTAAATTATAGAAAATAACAAAACAAGAATTTCTTTCTTTCCTTGTTCCATCTTTGATTCCACCCATCTTTATTAGAATATCCAAAGGCAATTTTGGGTTAAAATTTATTTTGAAGTAAAACTTACATTTTATATATATATTTTTATATATAATCTATATAGTATATATAGATTTTATATATATATAGTGCACATACCTTAAATGTACAATTCGGAATTGTCAGATAGTAAACATATCTATTTAATTACCATCTAGATCAAAATAAAGAACATGACCAATATCACATAAAACTGCATTGTGTCCCCTTTCAGTCACTAACTGGTTTTCAATAATTGCAATTCTTTTATTGAATAGTTTGGTTTGTTTTGTAACTTTATGTAAATGTAATTATAGAGTATACTGTTTTGTGCTGGCCTCCATATTATACCTGTAAAACCCATTCACATTGTTGCTTATAGCATAATTTTAAATACACATAAACATATTTACAAATATATATAATTATTTTAATATACATATATATAATTCTTTCGTATAAATATACCACCATATATTTATGCCTTCTAAAGTTGATGGATATTTGGGTGATTTCTGGTTTGGTGCTATTCTTAATAATGCTACAATGAATATTCTTGCAAGTATCTTGGTGGGTTTATATTTAGGACTGAGATTGTTAGGTTAGAGTATACAATTGTTTCAGCTTGATGGATAATGCCAAAGAGTTTTCCTAAATGGTGAGCAGAGTATAAGTGTTACTTCATATATTTGCCAGACTTTTACATTTTATAATTTGATATATTTGCTATACTATTATATTATGGCTTAAATTTGATAATAAATATGCTAAACACCTCTGCAGGTAATCATTGGCCATCAGTGGTTACTGTTTTTGAAGTACTCAAGAATTTTTTAGGTTTTTTTTTTTTTTACTAAAGTCTAGAAATTTACATAAGTAAATTAATAAAATGTTTTCAAAGAAATACTGAGCAATATATACTTTAGTTAGCTAAGATCAAATCTCTTATTACTTGAAAAATAAATTTGCTCTCATTGATATGTAGACATTTTTATATAGTCCCACTGGGAGTCTTTAGAAAGATATGTATATATGTATTTCAAATATTGTCTCTCTATAACTTGCCTTTCCACTTTTTAAATGTTGTCTTTTGGTATACAGAAAATTTTCATTTTAACAAAAACCAATTTACTAATCATTATCTTTCTGATTATAGCTTTTCATTTCCTGTTTATGAAATCTTTTCTACCTCAAATAAATGAAACTATTTTACCTTCTAGAAATTTACCTTCCTATTTTACCTTCTAGAGATTTGATTATTATGCCTGTTAAAGTTTGTTCTACAATCATTCTGGAATAAATGTATGTGTGCTGTGTCAAGTAATGGTCCAAAGTCATAATTTTTCATATGGATTCCGAATAATGTCCTAGTCATTGAAAAGATCATTATTGCTTCCACTCGATTAAAAGTCACCATTGGTATGCCCTGGTGGAGTAGCAGTTCAGTCTGTTGCCTCTGGCTGGCGCAAGCCACATACACCCTAAGGACCTGGGTTCATATCCCAGGGCCAGGGGAAAGACCAAGATGAACAACTCTATAAAATGTTTTTTCCTCCTCTCTCTTCCTGCTTGCCTCCTCACCTTCATTTCTGCCTTCACCTTTCCTTTCAAAAGGAATTAATTTGGTGGAGGGCATGGTATGTTGAAATATATCTAAGAAATGGGGAATCTATACACAGGAAATTGTTTTAATGTGTAGAATAATCACTATAATAAAATTAATGAATAAAAAGCCATCACAACAAAAAGAGGGGCAACTCTTAAAAAAGGAACTAAAAGAATAAAATATCACCTTTATAAAAGATCAGGTAGCTGAATATTTACAGGTCTGTTTCTGGATTCTCTATTTTGTTCCACTGTTATTTGGCTCTCCCTGAATAAATAACTGTATTGACCATGGTTTTTTTTTTTCATTTTCTATATGATGATGCTTTGACGTTGGTGGCCTTGCTAATCCTGGAGGGACTGTACTTCCTAAGGTTACTAATTGTTAGAAATAGCACAGAACTCATGGAGAGAGAGGTCTTTCAAATGCAAACCAACAAATCCCATGGCCATGCTAAAACCACAGTTCCTTCATCTGAAATGAACACTCCAGATCACTATCTATCTTCCCTAATCATCATAAGACCAGGTTTTCTGGTAAACTAGGATAGCTCTTATACCCTGAGAGCCTAATTTGAAATTAATCAAACTAGTCAGTCTTAAACCTGCTTATCCTTTCTCAGCCATTCTTTATCACAAAAGCCATAATAGCTGCTCTTACCAGCAATTTCTTTTGTTCTCTCTGCCTCCGGATCAATGCCTCCCTAATTCTTCCCCACACTCCCCTATTGCCTGCCCCTTGGTGTGTGGTGTTCCCATTTCTATTGAGATTGTGTGTGCCTACATATATCTTCAACAACAGTCCTCTCCTAATCTGTTGATCTTGCCATATATAAATAATAATTTTATACATTAATATTTTAATACATATATATTTTTTAAGGAAAAGTACAGATAGGAATGAAGGAGGGAAGGCAGGCAGAAAGGAAGAGAGAAGAGGAAGAATCACTTTCTTTATTTTTATTTAGTTGTTCACACTGGTTGTTTCCCCCTGGACCCGGGATTTGAACCCAGGGGTATGTGGCCTGTGCTCCTTTGGAGGCAACTGACCCAATCACTAGTCCACCGGGGCATGACCAAAATCTATATTTTAAAACAATACCACATTGCTTTGATTACTACAATTTGAAAATATTATGCAATATCTGATGTGAACCCTTTATCACTTTTCTTCTTCAGTTTTCCTTGACTATATTGATCCTTTACATTTCATAAAATTGGCTCACAACCCAGGCCAGGGGGCAACAACCAAGATGAACATCTAAACAAAATGAATAAAACGCTTCTTTCTCTTCTCTCTCCCTGCCTGACTACTCGCCTTCTTTCCTGCCTGTGTCTTTCCTTAAAAAAGAAAGAAGACAAATAGAGAATATCTGATGGACTGGGACCACGTAGTCAATACTGCTTGGACTGAGAAGGCTCAGAGCTGGCTTGGTGTTTGGGGATTGGCTGACTAGATATCCAGGGTTTTGGGTCAAGTAGGACATTCACGAGGACATGAAAAAGATCTAGTTTTCGGCTTGCTGTCATGGCCCCCTGGACAGGAGTGGCTGTACTTTTATTTCAATAACAGACTAAAGAAAAAAATATCATTCATAAAAACAGATTGAGAAAAAGCATTTAACAAAATTCTAAACTCATTCATTGTCAAAGCTCAGGTTACTCTAACAAAATATCATCAGCTGGGTAACTTAAACTACAGACATTTTTTCTCACAGTTCTGGAGGATGGGAAGTTCAAGATCAAGGTACCAGCCAATGGGGTTTCTGGTAAAGACTTTCTATGCTGCTTGCAGATAGCTGCCTCCCCCTGTATCCTCACATGGTGCAGAGAGATCACATGTCTCTTCATCTTTTTATAAGGGCATTCATTCACTCTCACCACTCAATCTAACCCCAATGAACATACCTCCAAATACCATCACATTAGAGAAAGGGCGTCAACGTAAGAATCTCACAAGGACATAAACATTCAGTTCACAACATTTATGATGAAAGCTCTCACCCAAGAATAGAGGGAACTTCCTCAACTTGATAAAGATCATCTGCAAAAGCCCTAGCACAAACATCTGTGAGACACTGCATGGTTTCACCCAAGAGTATGAACTCGGCAAGGATGTCTACTCTCACCACCGTATTCATCATTCCACTAGCACTCTTAAATGATATAAAAATGCAAGAAAAAGAATGAAAATTCATACATATTAGAATGGAGAAAATAAAAGTGTCCCTAATTGCAGATGTTATATTGTCAAAGTATACAATCCCACAGACTCTAGCAGAAAGACTGAGAATAAGTGATTTCAGCCAGGTCAACAGTCAATGGACACAAGAAAAAACACAAATATCAGTATGTTTTTATACGCTAGCAATGAACAAGTGGAAACCGGAATTTAAAACACAACAGCGGCATGTACTGGTGGAGCAGTGGTTAGGTCTGCTGCCTCTGACCAAGCTCAGTCCACATACATCTCAAGGACCTGGGTTTGCATCTTGGGGCCAGGGGAAGCCACTGAGATGCACAATTTTAAAAAAGAATAAATGAAAATGCTTCTGTCTCCTCTCTCTTCCTGCCTATTTGCCTACCTACCTTCAATCCTACTGGCACCTTTCCATAATTAAAAAAACAAAACAAAACAAAACAAAACAAACAGAAAATAAAATAAAACAAAACAAAAAGCACAGCACCACTGATGTTCACCTAATAAAACTAATTCGGTACAATTCTATCAAAACATATACGAGATCTGTGTGCTGAAAACTGCAAATAAGCAAATAATCACATGAAAAGAGGTTCAGCATCATCAGTCACTGGAAACATGCAAATGGAAACCACAATGAGACATTATCACACACCTATCGGAATGACTAAAATGAAAAATCCTGATGACAGTTGGTAAGGATATGGAAGAACTAGGCCTCTCAGACAGTGCTGGTAGGGATCTAAAATGGTTGCAGACATTTTGGGGAGTAGTTTTTCAGTTTCTTATAAAATTAAACATAGACTTGTCATTTATCCCAGAAATTGTAGTCCCGGCATTTATCCCAGAGAAACGAAAATTTATGCTCACACAGAAACCTACATGGGAATCTTTAAAAGGCTTGATTCACTATTTCTAAAAACTGGAAATCACCCAGAAGACCTTCAACAGGTGAGCAGTTAAACAAGGTGTAATATATTCATTCCATAGAACACTAAGTAAAATGAAGGAGAAAACCTTCAATATATAAAAATTGAATCTCAAGAACACCATGTGAAAGAAAAAATATCCAATTTCAAAAGGTTGCATGTTGTACAATTTAATTTACTTGACATTACCAAAATGAAATATTATGAAAAAAGAGAACAGATTACTGTAGTGTTTCTGAACATCTTTTTTTTCATTATTGGCTAGAAGATTTTTTTTTTCAAATTCCCAGGCCCCGCTTTAATACTAAGGAATAATATTTTATCAGTTAGAGTTACGTATTAGAAAGCCACAAAGCATTGTAATGTCTAAGATTCTTTTTCAGGGATGCAGGGACAGGCTGGAAGAGATGGGGAGGAAGTCTCATTTCTCTAAGTACACATTTTTGTAGCATTTTGACTTTGACATCATGCCAATGATCTACATTTTCAAAGATACAGTGGATCAAAAGGGTGGGAGAGAAGCCTAAAACTGAATGGAAACAGAAACAAATGAATCCAGTTGTATTTCAAATGAATAGCACAACCACACTGAAAATAGCAAATCCAAGCAACTTTGTCTATATCCTCAGACTAAGGATAAAAAGACTAGCACACACATCTTCAAACAGTTTAAGAAAATATGTTTATATAATAGCACAAGCGCAGTAATTCTGAAGCTATTTTATGTGTATTGGGGCAAATAAGTTAATGCTGTTGGGAACCAGGCTTCTCCCTGAAAGAAGGGAGATGAACTTATAAAGCAGGTGAAAGTCAGAAGTAACTTGTAGCGTTGGGTTGGAATTGAAGGCATCAGGATGCACTCAACAAATTCTTCTAAACAAAAGAAAAAAAATGGGTGTGCCCCGGTGGCCTAGTGGATAAGGCCACTGGATGCAGTCCACATCCCAGGGACACAGGTTCAAGAATCAGGGCTGGGGAACAACCAAGATGAACTAAATAAAAGCTTCTTCTTCCCCTCTCTTCTGCCTGCCTGCCTATTCACCTTCATTCCTGCCTGCACCTTTCCTTTAAAAAAAGAAAGGTGAAAAAACTGGGATTTGGATTGGAAAGTATTAAATTTATATGTATGCAGGGAGATATCTATAAATACATTAATATACACATATAGATTATATTCTGTTCTACTAGAACAGAGAGGGGGAGAAATGGGTGAGGGATGGGGGGAGAGAGAGACAGAGAGAGACAGAGAGAGACAGAGAGAGAGAGAGAGAGAGAGAGAGAGAGAGAGAGAGAGAGAGAGAGAGAGAGACTGCTGATTAGGAAATGATCACTAAAATGTTGTTCTTAAAAGAAACCCAACATTTTGTGGCATGCCATGGTAGAGTAGTGGTTAGGTCTGCTGCCTCCTATTAAGAGTGCAGACTGCATACATCCCAAGGACCTGAGTTTGTGTTCCAGGTCTGGGGGAAACGACCAAGAGGAAAAACGAAATAAAAATAAAATTCTTCTTCCTCCTCTCTTCCTGCCTACGTGCCTCTGCTCGTCTTCATTCCTGCCTGCACCTTTCCTTGAAAAAAAGGTCAATTTATGATATGTAAATTATATCTCAACAAAACTGTTTTTCAAAACAGCATTCTGACTAAATGATTTTGTTTTTATTCCTTTTTTATATATACCTCGAGAATTTTAGGTGAGGAAATGTATATAGAGGACTCAACAAAGTGCCCAGTCGTGTAAATGTTCAATGTCTTATAGATATTACATGTTATCATCGCTATTACATGAAATTATTATTATCATTACTATTACTATTATTGAGTGACTCAAATATTTACGATATATTGCTTTTCCCACAAGTAAGAAAATAAATAGGGTTTATTTAGATCATCACTCCATCCAGATCAGATGATCACATAATTTATCTGTTCTCATATCACATATCAATAAACATTGTGGGGCATCATAACTAAAATCAAATTATTTTAAAATTGTAACACTTAATGCACGTCTTTATATTGAAGAGGAATTCAAAAAGGGAATTTTTTTGTATTTGGGGCTCTTAACCCAAACGGTGTATTGGCTAATGGAGGAATAAATTGCTGCTACGCGGCTGAATGTCTCTTTCAGGAGAAGAGGGTAACTCACCAGAGTCAGTCAATTGTGTTTGTGTCCTGGAACTGCCTTTTCTTACTGTGAGACTTTGGAGAAATCACTTACCTTCTGTCAATATCCACTTCTTCCTCTGTAAGATATGGCTGATGTTGTCTGTGCTGATAATGGGTGTGAACCCTTTCAGCATCCGTGAGGGTCTACACAGCTAGATCACATGGCACAAACCAGGGAAAATGGCACTCGTGTTCTTTGACTCGGTGTTATAAACTATGATTTTCGTTACTCATTGACTGTCAATAGTGTTCTCAGTAGCTATTCAAAAACTGATTTATACAAGATATCAACTTAATGCCTAGACTGTAGAGAGCTGTTGCCATCTTCTATGATACATGCCATTTGTTTCGCCTGTCCCTGAGCAGCATGTTTAAAATGAATTATCTTTTGGTAAGAAATAATCATTGTGAGGGAAAAAAACGCTCCAACAAAGTCTTCTAAAATGTTTGTTCATCAGTTAGAAAGCAATTTGTGTATCAATAAAATTAGTTCAGGTAAATCAGTATGAACTATTTCTGGCTCTAAAATTATTGATGCCATCGATTAGTATCTAATCCAGAAATGGGATTAGTCTACATTGTTGGCTTACATTTAAATTTGTTTCTCTGTATGTTTTATGACACTGTATCAAATGGTCAAAGCATCTAGTTGTGAAATGTAAAACTACTTATCATGTGTTCGTTTCTGTATGTGGTATAATCTATGTCACAGACTCATTTAAATGGCCTGATTATTTCTGTATTTTGTGGATAGAGGCTAGCTGCCCCCTCTAAATGACACAGTCTAGCTGCAATTTAGTCACTTATCTAGTAGATTTATGTTGAGTCTTTGTTCTGTAGAGCATCCTTACTCTCTTAGGAAGTAATGAAATGTAAAGTATGATTCATTTTTCTGTGACATTTTCTGCTTTGATTTATTATTTCACATTTTAATTAAGTTGGCAAATAAAGAGCATGTTTGACTCATTTGCTAAGTCAAATATGTATTCTCATGACAACAGCTGCAGACTATGAAATCCTAACACTAGTCTATAAAAATCAGAAGCTTTATATTACATTCTGAACTCTTCACAAAACTCTATCAAACCTCACAGTTCTTTTCAGATGTCACTCCTGAATTTATGCTTGAAATTTTTAATCTATAGCTTTCCTCCCAAATGACACTTGTCTTAAGGAGCACTTAGGGAATAGTTCAGAAAGTTCTTTAAAAATTCATCAGATTTCCCATCAAACTTCAAATGCAAACTGTTTCCCAGGAAGTCTGGACCACCATTTTGCCCAGTAATTATACAGCGGAATTGGGGTAATGATGAACGCTTAGTAATGTGATTAAAAGCATCACTTGTAAACTAAATACCTGAAAAAAAAAACCAAGGTTTCTCAGGATAACCTGTATTGAATTTCACTCTGTTGCAGTCCAAATGTGATTTGATAAATAAATTGGAAGCAGGTAAGAGATGTATAGGCCTTACAATCCCAAAAGTCTAAAAAGAGCAAAGGTATTTTCATATCATTATACTCCAGTTCTCAGTGGATTAGAGAACATTAAAAGTCATCTACTGAAGTCACCCATGTGATGCTAGAATCTTCTTTATAATATCTTGTGAAATGTTCGTTTAGCTTCTGCTTAGATCTTTGCAATCAGTTAACACACCGTCTCAGAAAGGCAGTCAATTTCATTTTTCATAAATTAATCCAAAACATGTAGTTTTTACCCACTGGTTCTAGTCAATCAGAAAAAGTCTGAAGCCTCTTCCACGTGACAGTCCTGCAATGTCTGAAGACAGCTGTTGTGTCTTCCATGTTATGTCATCACTGGGTTTAGCATGCCTCAGTTGTTCAAGTGCTCCTTCTGACAGTGAACATGCCTAGTAAATATTTGTGGGATGAATGAGTGCTTGCTCTTCTTTGAATATATTACACTTTGACTAAATCACCTGAAAAATTGATACTTATGCAGTACTTACTCTGTACTACTTCATTTAATCTTCGCAACAGCCCTATTATTATCTCTATGTAGAGTTGAGGAAAATGAGACAGAGATTAATTTACTTGCCCCAAATCATAGTTAAAAGTGACAAAATCCACATATAGATAAATCAAGAAAATAAGTGACCTAAATAAAAAAATCAAATTAGTGGTTGCAGGAAAAGAAGGGGGGTAGGGTAAATCGGGTAGACAGGATCAATTGTATGGTGAAGGAAGAAGCAAAATGGTGGTTGTGAGCTTAATGCGTTACATACAGACGCTGACTCACAATGGCACATACTTTAAACCTATGTGTCACGATGTAATGTGAATTCAATAAAATTAATTTTATAAAATACAAACAAGATTGGACTGCGAAGTAGGACAGAGTGACAGTAAAGTCCCCAATGTACCACATTCTTAAAAGTCTTGCTAAGAAGTGAACACCAAGTGCACTAAAAGGAACCGTCATACAATGTTGATGTCAGCACCTTGGAAAACAATATGGAAGAGCCTCAAAAAATGAAAAATAGTGCTACCTTATGATCCAACCACTCTGCTTCTAGGTAACTATCAGGAGAATGTGAAAACACGAATTCAAAAAGGTATATACCCAAATGTTCATCACAGCACCATTTGCAATAGCCAAGATGTGGAAACAACCTAAATGCCCATTAACAGATAAGTGGATAAAGATGTGGGGTATATACTCAATGGAGTACTACTTAGCTATTAAAAATAACGTCCTGTCATTTGCAACAACATGGCTGGAACTAGAGAGGATAATGCTAAGTGAAATAAGTCAGAAGGAGAAAGACAAATACTGGATTATTTAACTCATATGTGCAGTATAAAGAACCAAAGCAAATAAATAGACAAAACAAAACAAAAACAAACCCTCGGACTCTGACAGCAGAATGAAGGTTACAAGAAAGAAAGGATGTGGGTTGGAAGTGGGAGCAAAGGGTAAAAAGCAGAGTCCAGCAGACAGTGCTGGGAGTTGATTGGAACTATGGTGGTGGGTGTGGTAAGGTTATCTATCATATATTTGAAGAAGCATGAACCTGTGTTAGTAAAACATACAGTGTTGTAAACAAATTTACCTCAATTAACAAAAAGCAAAGTTTACTCAAGGAGAAAAAAGAAGCAAATACCATAGTCGATCATTAACATTTTACAACAATAAAAAGAAATACTGCATTTTGCCATGTATAATGCATTTTTGGTCCAATTTTGTGAGGGGGAAAATAAAGATGTACATTATACATGGGTACTACTAATTCTGTATCTCTATAAATGCTTTTAATTCTTTTATTCATGCTTATGAGTCAAAAGTGTAACTCTAAAATCAATAACAATATCTATGCAAAATAATATCCTGGAATATGATAATTGGTTTGTTGAACTTACAACAAACTTGCAGTGAAAGCAATTTTGGCTGTTTCAGCAAAATGAAATGAAGAGCAGCATATTGTTGTCCACAGAGTAAGTGACCCTGACTTGATAAGACAGGCGACGCTGACTTCATGACCGTAGGGTGAACAGTACGACATTTCTCTTCATGCACTTTTGGAGAGAGCTAGCAATCTAGCTGATAGTTTTACAAAAATACAGACATTGCCAGCTTTAAGCTACCACTTATTAAATATGTCAAAGAGTGTGGCCTCAGTGCTACCAAGAGACACTTTGGACCTCCTCTCACAGTGTCATCGGATTGTGGAGGCCAGAAGAAGAAAAGTTTTTTATACCTTGTATCTGCACTTGTGTTTTGTAATTATTTGTTACATAAAATTTCTCGTACCATAATATGATAAAAATGCTAAAATCCCTTTACAATACAAAAACAAGTACTTAAATACAAACAAATCTGAATTTTCATTTAAAAAATTAAAACAAAAGATTTTTTCCTAAAAGTTTGGGCCAAAATCATGGGTTCACATTCTACAAAGGAGTGTATGATACATGGCAAAATATAGTAAGTACCAGGACCTTAGGTGGGGCACAAAGTGTGGCTGTCATCTCCCGTTTGGGTATTATATTTCCACTCATGTAGTCTAACATTAATTGAATCTTTGAGGAAGACAATTAGCAATTATTGGCACATATGAAACTTCCTCTTTTTTTTTTTTTTTTAAAGGGAATGTGCAGGCAGGAATGAAGATGAGTAGGCAGGCAGGCAGGAAGAGAGGAAGCAGCATTTCATTCCATTTTTATCTTGTTCTTCACACTGGTTGCCTCCCCACCCAACAGTTACTCCTTTAAAGTGACAGCATCTTCAACCTGTACTCATGCAATCTGCCTTTTTTGACCTTATACTCTGCACCCCAATAGTTTTGTCTTTCTAGACTCAATCTAACTTGTCAATATTGTTGTGTGGCCTAATCTTACTATCTTGTATCACTATTGTTCCTCTATATTTGCATCTACTGCAATCCAAATCAATCAGTCATGTTCTATATATTTTCGTAGAAAGACTGATGACGGAGATTGCAGAAAGTATGTTGTGGCCAACCACTAGAAACTTCCTTTGAAGAAGTTATCTTCACTTATCATTACCCTCTGAGTACAATCATTCAGCCATTTGCCAATTCATCAAATTCTTTAACCAACCCAATTCAGAGCAGCATTATTTATAATAGCTGAAAGTTGGAAACAACACAAATATCCTTGAACAGAAGAATGATGAGAAAAAGGTTGTCTATACATACGATAGAATATTATTCGGCCTGAAACATGAATGAAAATCTGATACATGCTACAACATGGCTGCATCTTGAAGACATTGTGGTAAGTGAAATCAGCCTGTCACACAAAGGACAAATAGAATGATTCTGTTTATATGAAGTATCTAAAGTAGTCAAATCCATAGAGACAGAAAGTAAAATAGAGGTTAATGGGGGTGTTGGGGAATTAGGGAAGAATTGTGAGTTATTTAATAGGTAGAAAATTTCTGCTTGGGATGAAAAGTTATAGATATGAAAAGTGGTGATGGCTTCGCAACATTGTGAATGTAGTTAGAACCATTGAAGTGTACACTTAAAATGGTAAATTGTATGCTATGTATATAATTTGGGTTCCTAGGCCCAATTTCCAACATAATGGGAGATGGTGTCCACACACAATCAACTTATGATTCTTGGACACCATCAGGGTGCCCTACAATTCAGCTCAATGCTGATACTATCTCCCTGGAGGCAGCATCAACTTCGGAAGGCTAAAGGTTCAGTCCTATAAGATTGCACACCCCACCTTTCACTCTAGACATCAGTTGAAAATCCGGGTTATCATCTGTGCTACTGACTAAGAGGTTATAGTGAAGGTTCCATTGACCTCCTTGGATTCGATTAATTGCTAGTTGCGGCTCACAGAACTCTGAAACACAGTTTGCTTATGAGGTTAACAGTTTATGATATACCAGATATAATTCAGGACTAGCCTGGTGAAAGAGAAGCACAGGGCAAGGCGTAAGGAGGGGAAATAGAACTTCCATGCTCTCTGCAAACACAAGTGTGAACCAATGCAGAAGCTCCCTGAACCCAGTTCTATTCTTATTGAGTTTTCTTGCATGAACACATTCATTTATAAACCAAAGGGATGATACTCATTAAACCAACACAGTGAAACAGTTGCATGTAAAATATTTGTGATACATTGAATACAGTAATGGAAATGAAAGCAGAATGGACAGTTGCTCATAAAACTAAGCTGATTCATCCTTGCAGCTCATTCCTGTCCAAAATGATGATAGAAGTTTTATTCTACGTTTTTTCAGAGGCCCAAGTACAGGTGACATTATTCATGATACTGATTTCCCTTATTCCCGTTTTCTTGTGATTGTGCTTTCCTTCCTGTCTCATTCCTGATGTTGAACCAGTTTGTCATTTGTAAAGTTGCAGTTTGGGTTTTTCTGTCATCAGCTGTAGTTTCTTTGAACTCCTCTCCCAGGTTACACTAAAACTGTGTCGTAGTCAAAGAGCTCTCCGTTTTTATAGTGAGGTTACTGCCATGAGAGTTATGAAAACAATCTGGATTGACTACTGCACCCATTTTTGGTAAAACCATTCCCACTGCTAATTCTTTCTTGTATTTGTCAATATGTTTGCTCTCCAAGCACCATCTTCTTACCAGCTGCTGAATGGAAGTCATGGTGGACATGGGCCAGAGAGCAGAGGGGACAAAGCAGAGTCCAGTGCCAGAGAGTGTGCCAGCGAGCATGGCTTAGAAAACCCATTTACTTACAAGATCCCTGATTTATTACAAAAGATACAATGCAAGAACAGCCAGATGGAATTGATGCATAAGGTAAGCTTTATTTCAATTTTTAATGGAGGGTACAGTCATAGGCATGACTGATTAAATCGTTGACAACAGGTGATTAATTCAGCCTCCAGCCCCTTACCTCCCCAGAAATCAAGGCCCCAACCTAAGAAAAGGTTCAAGTCACTTCATTAACATAAAAAAGATACCTACATGGTTCTCATTGCTTAGAAAATTCCAAGAGTTTCAGCAGCTCCGTACCAGAAACAGGGACAAAGTCCAAATATGTATTTCTTATTATAAATATCACAGTATATTTTTCCACAAAAAAGTCCGTATTTCTCCAATTATCAAAGAACTCTTAGGGAATGCCTTGCCAGAGTCCAGAAGCCCTGTCTACATTTTTGTGATCAACTGATTGGGAAACCAATCCAACCTGTCTAAATTATCCTATCCAAGAAAGAAATGAAGTGAGTTTGATATTTCTGTCTACCTATAAGCGTATCATTCCAGCTGATTCTTTCTTTATCCAAATAGTCAAAAATATTTCCTTTAATAATTCTTGCTAGAACTAATTGCTAGAAATAGACATTGCATTAATATCAAGTTATTTTTAAGAAACGGACTTTCTCTTTAAGGAGGAAAAGCTACTATTAAGCAACACATAGATAACATATATTATTCAAATCCTTACCTTGCATTTTAGGTACAGTTTTATTTTATTCAAGGGAGAAACTGAGGCTCTGAGAATTATTTATGTGACTTAAGGCCACATGTTAGTAAACACAGAGTGAGAATTCATCACAATGTTGTCTAGCTCTAATGTATGTTTATTCCTCCAATCTCTTTTATCTACTTCCACTACTGCAGAACATCTCTTTTCTCCAACAATTCCTCCATCAGAGAAAAAGCACAGTTTAAGAATTGAAAAGTTATTCCTTTTCTATTTTAGCCATCAAATCACATCCCCTAAGCACCAGATAAATGCCATTCTTAACCTTCTTCCTCTTTCTTTTCTGAATTTCAAATCCCTAAGATTTTTGGGGGGTGTTTCAGTATTTATTGCAAGTCTTGGATCATACAGAGTTCCTTCTGGTCACTATACATAAATTGTTTAAGGTTCCTGGACCTCCTGCTATTGTGAGTGTGTGTTGGGGCTTCCTACACCAAAAAGCATTTATGAAATACCAACAGGGTGTCTGAAAATTTAACTCAATTCTGACACTATCTATAACAGGAGACAGTGCCCTAACACACCTTGTACTTCGGATGCCAATCCCAAGTCCAAACTATTTCCTATACTTCTCACCAACCAGCTACAAATTGGAGGTTCCCATAAGCCCCTCCTCAGACTTCAAGTGCCAGGTTGTTGGCCTGTGCTTCGAACCAACTGGCTACTGATTATCAGATGTTCCCAAGGCCTCTTCCGCAAATTTGATTAATTTTCTGAAACAGCTCACCGAACATAGAAAACCCTTTTACTCACGAGATCCCTGATGTAGTACAAAAGATATAATGCAGGAAGAGCCAGATGGAATTGATGCATAAGGTAAGTTAGAGTGAAAGGCCATGGAACTTCCATATCCTCTGCAAGTGTGCCATTCTCTCCAAATCTCAACACGGTTACCAACATGGAAGCTCTTTGAACTCCCTCCTTTTGATTTTTTTGACCTTTATGATGAAGGCACAGCCCATTAAATCATGTATCACTGACAAGAGAACTCAACCTTTGGCCCCTCTTCTCTAGCCAGAGGTCTGGGGATGGGAGTGGAAGTTCCAAACCTCTAATCACACCCTCGGATGTTTCCCCAAAGTCACTGCATTAGCATAAAAAGAGAGAATTATCACTATCAACACGAAATTCCAAAGTTTGGGGAAGCTGTGAATCAGGAACTGTGGATGAAGACTAAATAAATATTTTGTTCATATATATGAGAAATGTATATTTAGTCATTCAGATGACCAAATGTATATTTCTTATAAATCACAAAGACCACAATAATTATCTATGACACCCTCTTATGTATTTTTCCTTGCATATGTGTGTTAGGTGGGATAACCTAGAGGGATGGGGCAAGAGGCCAGACAAAGGAACAAAAGATAATCACGCAAATTGCAAGACCAATAATCTCCAAAGAAAAAGAAAAAGAAAAACAAACAAACAAAAAACCCAACCTTTATATTCCTGCAGTGGTCCAAAGGTCAGCAATAACCCCCAAAAAGGAAACATTGCCAATCAGGCTCTATTGATTGTTAACTAGGTCCCTTTGGAATGCAAATGGAAGGAATTACTGAAAAGACTTCCCTTAAGTAGGTGCTGATCAGGAAAGACTGGGTTGATGTTCACTGGAATTCAACCTATTTTTCTTTGCCTTGAGAAGCAGTACTATCTTGCTCTTACTTGCTTAAATAAATTTCCTGCTCGACCTACTGTTTGCCACACCTAACGAGCTAATCTTGCACAACAAATAAAAGTACCTAGAGTGAGACTCCAGTCTCTTTGGGAGTTCTTGTGTTAACGTGTGTCCTTGCTTTGCTGCTTTCATTTGCTCATTTATTCAATCAGCAAACATTAACTGAGAACCATATGGTTAAGTGCTGAGCATATGGTGGTAAACATGATGGACATGGTTCTCATCCTCATGGACTTAATAATCTAGTAAGAGCAGGCAATTGCAAATGTATTTATATTTCACTGTGAAAAGTACTATGATAAAGTTAGTATTGAGTTCTATGAAGATCAAAGGAAAGATCCTAACCTTAGCCCAATTAAGGCTGCACAATGGGGCAAATTGAGGGAGGGAAGGCAGGGCCAGGGAAGTTTTCCAGGAAATGATGTACAAACCGAATTTAGAAGATAACTAATAGCCCTGGAGAAAGAGGCAGGGGAAGGGATTCACAGCAGAAAGACCAGCATGTTCAAAGGTCAAAAAGGGAAAAAGAGTTGGGTTGTTTCAGTAAATATGAATAATAAGGCATAGCTGGACTGTAGGATGAAAGCAGAGAAATAGCTTTCTTTGGAGGTAGAAAAGTAATGTGAGTTGCGATCATGAAAAACCTTGCAAACTATGCTAAGAAGACTATAGGAATTGTTTGATTTTAAGCAGGGGAATTGCATGATAACATAAATATTTATTTTATAACCAATCTGGAAGCAAGGTAGAGAATAAGTTGGTAGGACAATAAAGAATGTAAATGTGAAGACCAGGGAAGAGGATGCTACACAGGTTGCAAGGTTAAAAACAGAAGATAATAAAAACCTCTCCAAATGAGTTTTCTAAAATCTCCTGGTTCTCAAGAGACAAAGATGAGTACTAAAGCTGTTCCAGGGGGAGGGCCCTGGTAAACACTGCAGACCCAGGGGGCTGTCTTCTAGGAACAAGGGAGAATCAAAGCAGCCTGCGTTTTACCAAACTGCAAACCAACCTTAATCAGCTCAGCCTCTGGGCTAAATTGATTGATCGAGCATTCTATCTGCCTAGTAAAGAAAAGGATGAACATTTTCTGAAGGAAAAGATCATCAGCAGGAATCAGAGTCCTTACAATTCTTATATACAAAGTCCAGCATTTAACTAAAAATTACCAGATGTGCCATGAAAAAAGACTGTCGAGACAAACCTACAGAAAACCCACAAATTGAATGAACAGACAAGAACTTTCAAATAATGATGATTCATGTGTTGGAGAAACTAGATGATAAGATGAAGGCTTTCACCAAAGACTTGGAATCTCTAACAAAGAATCAGAGATGACATCATGAAGATGGTGGCGGCTCCCTCCTCCCTCAACGATCAACAGGTAGACAGCTATTCACAAAAAAAATCAGCTCTGGGAGAGTTCTGCAGTTCGCTTGGAAACTTCAATAGTACAGTGGAACAAAAAATCTGAGAACAGTCACACAAAAAGAGAAGGAAGCCAGCTTCGTTTTACCTGCATGATTCTATCCCTCAGGTTGGCACTGCTTATCGCCCAAGAAGGGGCTCCCCAACTAGAAAGAAATCCCCTCACCAAGAAAACGAAACAGGGTAAATGGCCAGCTTCCCCAGTCTTTCAGGGCATCACACGAAGGCTCCACTTTGATTTCACCCCATCCAGAGATCGGTAAAGCTGAGCTGAATAAAGATAACAAAAACGGGAAAGAAGGACAGGGGCTAACAGTATCAGCCAGGCAGCAGGAACAGCAGCAGTTCCTTAGCACTTGCTTTGCAGAGGACCCAGGGAGCTTTGGCACTGGAAAGCATTGCACAGCCACCAATGACTCCCTGAAGATTTCACCACTTGTTGTCCCACAGGTTTTCATGACAGCCTCTTTCTCACCCCCAGGTCCCCAAAACTGAGCTCCACTATTGTGCACATGCTCAAGGCTAGCCCCTCGAAATGTGGCCCTGCACACTCTCAGCCCAACTCCCAGCACCAGCCTCCGCCAGCACGCAGATTGCTGGTTGTCATATCTGACTGTCCTGGTGCAGCCATAGACGTTCCTCAAAAAATGAAGATTAGAAATATCATATGATCCAGCAATTCATTTCTGGGTATGGATCTGAAGGAAACAAAATAGTGCTCTGGAAGAGATATCTGCACCCTCATGTTTCTTGCAGTATTATTTCAAAAGCCAAGACATGGAAACAAACCAAGTGTCCACAGATGAATGGATAAAGGAATGTAATGTGTGTGTGTGTGTGTGTGTGTGTATGTGTGCAATCATGTACAATTCAGTTATAAAAAGTTGAGGAGCACCCTGGTAGATTAGCAGTTAGGTCGGCTTCCTCTGGCCTAACGAGGTCCACATACATTCCAGGAACTCAGGTTCACATCCTGAGGTCGGAGGAACAACCAAGATGAACAACTAAATAAAATAAAATGCTTCCTCCTCCTCTCTCTTCCTGCCTGCCTTTCCACTTACCTTCATTCCTGCCTGCACCTTCCCTTTTTAAAGCACAGGGAAATACTGCCATTTGTGACATGGATAGACTTTGATAACATTATGCTAAGCAAGTAAAATAAGTTGGAGAAAGACAAACACGGTAGATGTCACTTATATGTGGAATCTAAAATGTTAATGTCATAGAAACAGAGCACATGGGTATTTATGAGGAGCAGATGGGTGGTTACGAGGCTGGGAGTGGTGGGGTATGGGGTTGGTGAAAGGCTACAAAATTTTCTCTATAAAAGAGATAAGTTCTAAGGAGCTAATATACAGGAGAGTTACTATAGTTAGCAATACTGTACTGCATACGTGAAAGTCACTGGAAGGGTAAATCCTAAATGTTGTCGCCATAACAACAAAATGTCTTGAGGTAATGGATATGTTAAAGAACCTTATTACTGTAAACATACATGGCATACATACACATATATAAAATCATTACATTGTACACTTTAAAGCTACACAATATATCTCAATAAAACTAGGGGAGAAGAATCAAATACAAAGTCTACAATTATAAAAGGAACATCTGAAATTAAGAACTAACTGCAAGCATTTAACAGTAAAATACACATGGTGGAAGACAGGATGAATGAATTGACAGATAAATAAACTGTAGTACAAAGAGAAAAAAAAGTATTAAAAAATAAAGACCAAGCAGATACACACATTGCTAATGTTGAATACATATGCAGTTTATGTTCCAGAAGGAAGACAGAGAGCAAATGGGCAAAAATTGAAAAAAAAAAGAAAGAAAATGCCAGATAGATGCTTCTCAATCTCTCAGTGTAAGTACTTCTTCATCTCTATTTCAAGGGAAAGACTGAGAAAGCAAAATTATCAAGAAGACTATTAGAAATAAGGATTTACATTTACATTTTACCTCAAAGTTGCTTTATTATGCAGTTTCATTCTATGCATTTTGAAATAAAGAGTTGAGACACACCCTGGTGGAGTAGGAGTTGGGTTCAACACTTCCAGTCAGTGCAGTCCACAACACATTCCAAGGACCTGGGTTCATATCCTGGGGCCTGAGGGAACTACTAACACGAATAACTAAATAAAATAAAGAGCTTCTTCCTCCTCAATCTCCCTGCCTGCCGGCCTGCTCACCTTCATTCCTACCTGCACTTTTTCTTAAAAAAAAAGCAGTTGAAGCAATTCTGTTGCCTGTTTCCTTTAGTCTTTAATATAAGTAGACAGAAGAAGGGAAGGATTCCAAGATTATTTCACAGTTTCAATCTTGGGTAACCAGACGAAGTGTGGTGTGGAAAACTGAGAAGGAAATGGTGGATTGTATTGCTTCTGAACAAGAAATATATCTGAGGTCAGAAAAAGACACCTAAGAAAAAAGTTAAATAATACAAACACACACAGATAGTGCATATGGAGATATACATATATAAAATCTCATTGCCAATAAGTTGGAAAAAATGGCATGCAAATGTAAATTTCTATAAATGGAAGTATATTGCCATAGGATATCAAAACAGTGCATTTTATTTTGACTATAGCACTGTACTTTTAAAATATAGATATTAAATGTTGAGCATGTTTATAAATAATAGCACATTTTGAAGGAAAAGTGTTGGTTCTAAGGTACAAGTACACGAACAAGTGTAAATATCATGCTAGCTTAATTATTCATTTTGTGAATAAAGCATGCACTTAAAAAAACCCGACTTCTCAACCAAAAATCAAGGGAAGCCAGAATACAATGAAATGGCATTGTTACAGTGTGAAGGAAAATGACTGCAAATGTCAAGATCTGTAACCACTGAAAATATCCTTATAAAGTGAAGGTGCCATAGATCTGTCAGGCAAACAAAATCTGAGTAAATTTATAGTTCACAAGCATGCACTAAAAGAAATTCTTCACTCAGAAGGGAAATAATCTCAAATAGATAACTAAAAATGTTGGTAGCAATGAACAATGGCCAAGTAAACACGTGGGTAAAACAAATGAATTTCATTGTATAAAACAATAACAGTAAAGCTGAGTAGGGTTTAAAATATGTGTAGAATTCAAATACATGACAACACCATGGGGGCTTGATCTTAATTTTTAAATTCAGGCTTGGGCATTTGGTACAGGTTTGGCCAATAAAATGCCATGATTGATTAAGTGAGGGGTATGTGACCAAAGGTGCACCTGTAAGAGCCAGCACACCACAGGTCTCAAGCCCTGAGATTTCAAGGCTTAATCCAACAGTGGGATGCCTGTCCGAAATGAATTCAGAACACAGAGAAGCAGACATGATAGATGAAGAGTTTTCATTTGTGCATTGAAGCTCTCGGATCCAGCCATAACCTGCAGCAAATCCCATCTCCAGAACTGGCAATTAGGTGTATTAATCAACTTCCGCTTTTTCTTTGTTTTGTAAGTATGAATGCAATAATGCA
>RJWH01008837.1:0-27180 GCA_004363575.1 Solenodon paradoxus | reverse complement strand
CGGTTCAAAAGCTGCGCAGCGGCAGGGGAGGGTGCTCTTCGCGGCCGCCCGGGGAACTTCCCAGCCGCCCCGCTGCCGCCGCCACAGTCACCGGGACCGGAAACCCTTGCGCCGCCCCGAGAGGCTTCCACCGCCCCCGCCCCCCCCGGGCCGTTTCAGAGGACCGATGACCGACTGCCACCCTCGATCCCTCCTGGCCCCACGCGGCCGCCCTCGCCCTCGCCTGGGGGCATCTCCACTTGCGCCCAGAGGACCCTTCTCGCGGTCCAGTGAAACCGCTCTCATAACTGCCATAAGCACGCCCCCCCCCCCAGCTTCCAGCCCCGCAGCTGGGACGGGAGGGGTGTTGAGCCGCCACTCTGGTAGGGCAGGAACACCTGCTCCCGGACCCTGCAGCTGGGCGCGTGGTGCGGAGAGAGGCTGCCTACTGTTGTGTGCAGAGATCGGGGAGGAAAAAATGGGGCTCCGAAGCTCAGGGCCAGGCGCAGCAGCGCCTCGGCTGCCCCCATCTCCCATTCCTTCTCTGAGATCGAGTCGGAAGCCTGGGGACTCCGGTCTGCTGAGGGTCGAAGGGACGCCACCCCTGAGATTTGGCTTCTGGCCATAAGAGGTCGTTCGCAGAACAGATGGGGCAGAACCTGTTTCAGGAGCCTTCCTCGTGTACGCCCCCCGCTCTCCAAACCAGACACACTCATCTTTCCACGGACCCCACTCTAGCCTCCGGCGGGGGACGGGAGTAGGTCAAGGCGGCATCGGCAACCTCCTCCCCCAACCCCCAGGTCTGGTACAGGTTCGGACTTTGCCACTCCGGGTGAGGAGGATCCAGGAGCCCTTCCCATCTCCGTCGTGCCTCGAGGAGATCGGTCGGCAGAGATGACCTGCTACTAGCCCCGGCCTCACCCGCCACCCTCCGCTCCGCGGTTCCGCCCTCCCCGGCTCTCCTGGCCCACGGCCCGGCCGGGGAAGGCGTTGTTTTGCCAGCGGGAGCCGAGCGAGTGCGCAGAAAAAAGCCTTCCTGCTTTAATGAGAGTGCACACAGCGCTGCAGCGAGAAGGATGATTACCCGGCGGGCGGGGCGGGGTAGGGGCGCGGACCCGGGCCGCTGGCGGCGTGTGCGGCGGCCCCGCGGGCCCGGAGTCCCCGCCTGTCTGGCTGCTAATCGCACGCTTTCTGCTGTTACGAAGGCAGGCGGGAGCCGGCGGCCGAGTCAGCGCCGGCGACTCGGCGGGTGACACGGAAACATGGCGCAGCGCCCCTCCCCCTCCCGCCCTCCCCGCGCTCCCGCCTCCCGCCTCGCACTTCCTCCCGCCCGCGCGGCTTCTGCAGTTCTAATGCTCTGCTGTCGGCCCGGCACCATTACGCTAGCAGCGGCTTCTCCGCGGCCCCGCGCATCTCTTTCCCCTTTGTTTTCCGGGTCTATAGAAAACGTTTGCTTTTGTCCCGAGCTCTCGTTAAACCAAACTTGTGGTGGCAACGGAAGGCAGTGCGGGCGGGGAGGGGCCCGGGGATTTTGGCAGCAGCCGAGCAGAGCACGGTGGAAACTTCTCTCACTTGGTTCCCCGCCACTCCGCCTTCCACCCTCCACCCTTCCTTCACACACACACAGGCCTGCCGGCCTGCCGATGCTTCCCCTCCTCGGTGAGGCCTCAGCGCTCCAGGAAGGAGGACTGGGCTAAAGGGACTGTGCCCAGGGGTGAAGAGCCCTGGGTGCCTGTCCGTGAGTCCCAAGTATGGGTACTCGGTGACCTCGCTCCCTGCAGCCAGACTTGACTTTCCCTTGGTCACTAGGGCTTTATATCAGCCAGTGGAGAAGGAAGGGGAGAAAAGAGAAGAAAGTGGTTCACATGTGTGGGTTTCGTATGTTGGAATCTCTCACCCCCAACTGTATCGCTTCCTTTATAGGATCTAGGTCCAGAAGGGGGAACGTGGGCTCTATGGAAGACGGGGTCAGAAAGCTAGCCCAGGGAGTGGGATAGTGCTATACTGGCCGGCTCAGGCACACTGGTCCTCACGCGGGGTGGGGTGACCCTGCAGACTGGGAGCTGGGAGGGCTTGGTTCCCCTACCCAAGAGAGAGAGGCCAAACCTCCGTCCTGCAAGTCCTACTGGAGTTCCTCAGCCCATCGCCCTGCCACTCCGCACTGGAGCTGCTCAGGCGGCAATTTTTTTAAGCCTGCAATTAAGCGAGGCGTCGCCGTGTCCTCTGCTAGTGTCGATCCTGTCAGTCGCACATGGCCTTGGTGCTCCGGTCCGAGGCCCCGCGATTAGTCACAGGCTCGCTTCGCTCCTTCCCTAATCCGCCTCTGCAGGCAGCCTGGGGACGCGGCCGACTCGGCGGCGCTGGCAGGGTGCCACCGCTCGCGGGGCGGGCCGCCAGGCCAGTACCAGCCCCTCGGCGCCGGAACCAGTGCGGACCACGGGGTGCAGGCTTGGGACTCCCACCCCCTTTACAGCACCCCCCATCCCGGGTTGGGCCTTGGTGCCCCTCCTCCTCTCGCCCCACTCCCAGGCCTGAGAGATCTATTTGTGTGGTGTCATTTGCATAAAAATAGGACAAGTGTTTCAGTGCGTTCGAACGCGGGAGGCGAAATCCTTATTGATGTGTCTGTGTGGAGCCCTCGGTTGTCGGAGCAGTTTGATTTAGGGTGTTTGTGTTGCCTTCTGCGAGAAATGAGAGGAAATCCTGCGCAATGCGTTTGGCTGTCGGGGGTCCATAGAGCATCCCCCTCTGCGGTGGCCTGGAACGGTCCACCGCCTGGACCCCAGCGCGCCGAGTCCACATCGAGCAGGTTGAGGGCCAGGCGGGCGGCCCATTATGACTCATAAAACTGGGCGGCCTAATCACCAGCTGCCAACCCGTTTACGTGTGGCGCTTCCCAATGCTCCCTTCACCCGCCCAGCCGGGGCCTTCCTGCGGGTTTGCCCGGGACACGACTAGAGTCGCTTAGTGGGGGCTAATCAAGTGGCCGCTCATTCCTGTCGGCAGCACGGCTTCCCTTCTTGGTTTATCCCCATTCTCCTGGCCTTCGCTCTGTGCTCCAGTTACTCCTCAGCTTGGACAAATAGCTGGGAGGGTGCCGGCCTCGGGGAGCCAGTAAATCAATCATTAACTCCCATGTTAGGCCTGGAGAAGGGAGAGGCGGCCAGAGCCGAGTCCCTGGGACGAGGGCAAGGCCCCCTACCCCGAGTTGGGAGTGGTCCACGTGCCAACAAACTGGGTGCGTGAAGCGGGTCCCCTGGGGCCTCTCGGTAACCCTCCAGAAGCCTCTGCCTGCCCTGCCCGCAACTCGCCTCGCCGGGCAGGTCGGGTTACTGCGCTACCCTGGGGCAGGCGTGAACATTAACGAGCCGCCCCGGGCCTCGCGGCCTGCTCTCCCCAGGAGAGCCTGCTGCGCTTGGGCAAGCTCCTCGGATGCATTCGGGCCCCTCCGCACAACGGCTTGCCAAAATAAACTGATCGCCCCCGTGTAGCCCCGACTCCCTGCGGCGCCCTTCCCCGGTAGCCCACCTTGGGGCGGCACGCAGGGGGTTAAAAGCTCCGGTTAGCCCTGGCTCCTCGGCGGCGCTAAGGAAACGCTGATCAAAGTGCTTACGGGGAAGGAAACACACACGTATTCTCGGGCCTGGGTCGAAGAAGGCCGACAGGAGATGGTTCCGGAGCCGCCTTGCCTCGACCCGCTTCCCACACTCCGGGGAACGCGGCGGCGGCGGCGGCGGCGGCGCTGGCCCGCGCGATTCTCTTGGCCGCGCTTCGCGCGGCGGGGCCGAGAGGACGGCGGGGAGGGGGGAGGACGAGGGGGCGGGAGGCGAGCCCGGGCTGCGCGCCAAGAGGCCCGAAGCCGCAGATTAGTCACCGCTCTCGGCTCGGCGTTCACTGATGCGCCCGGGAACCGGGAGGGCAGGCGTCGGCCCGACTCGGCGGGGCTCCCGGGGCCTCGGCGCCGGTACCCCCGCTCCACCCCCGCGCGCGCCCTGCGAGGCTGGATGGACTCTCGGGGACTAGCGCTGCGGAGATCCACTTGTCAGTTCAAGGGCAGGACAAAAACTCTGCAAGCGGAGTCTTGTGAACAGGAAATTTCTCATTGACAAGGTGCTGCCCCTCCCCCACGCCCGGCTTCTAAACAAAACAAAAACCCTGCGCGAGCGGCCAGCGCCCCCAGCCGCGGCGGGTCCGGGCTTGTGCCCCTTCGCCGTCTCGATGACCCCCGCTTCTCGGCCCCGACCCCGGCCCGGGGAACCGAGAGCTCGCCGAGCTCCGGGGTTCGAGCGCGGGCGGCGGCCGCACATAGGCCCAGCAGGCAGGGTCGGCTTTGGGCCCCGCCGAGAAAACCCAGCTGCCACCCTCCGGGGCCCTGTCGGGAGCGCGGGGCCGGGGAGACTCCGCGCCTTCCTGGGTTAGGAACCCGGCAGAGCGGCTTGGCGGAGCTGCTGCGAGGCCGCCAGGTCAGCGGCTCCCGGGAGGGGGTGGGGGCAGGGAGGCCGCGCGGCGCCGCCGACTTGGCGAATCCCGCTGCGGGGACCCGGGAGGGCTGCGAGCTCGGCCTGGCAAAGTTCCTGTAGAAACTCCATGTTTAGAAACTCCAGCGGCGTTGCGGGAGGAGGGAGGAGAGGAACGCTTGTAGTGCGCGGGGGCGGTTTACACCCGCCTTTCACTCCCCGGGAGCGGGTTCAGTGCCCTGCTGCCTAATGGGAAATCTGGAGGGCCGCCGGCCCGGTCCCCCGACCCGTCCTCCTGTGCATGCCCTTCCTTTTTTAAACGAAATTTCTAAACCCATTTTATTTGTTGAATACAACCAGGAAGGCAGGCTGCCTTTTTAGGGACCCTGATATTCAGGGTAATTTCGTATTTGACACATGTAAATACTTAGTACTCTCAGGTAAGGTCAAATTATTTATCATCTTAATTTATATTTCAATAGGCCTACAATTTAGAGGCACGAAATGCCTCCTTATGAGTCATTATGGTCTATTAGGGGAAGTAATGTATAAACAGCACTATTTGGGAGGGAATCACTTATGTTGACATTTAAATGGCTCTTCAATAGTTAAAAAAAAGACATTCGAGTGCTTTTGATTAAATATACAATTTACAAGACCATCAGAAAAGCCATCAGGAATATAAATTCTTGGGACTTTATTTCTGATTTTTTTTTTTTTTTTTTTTGTAGCCTTCCAGGGCATGCGTATCATTTAATCCCCATGGGAAAATCCACAAATTTCAGAAAAATAGATTCTCTCTCCCAGCTAATGTCTTATCAGGAATCCAGGGAATCGCTGGAAATGTGTGCATACTCATCAGCAGGTACCCCAGTGACAAGTTTGTAGATCTTTGTGCCTCGGTGTCAGAATCAAGCAATTTCTAACAGTATTGCAATTAACTGGCCATGAACATCTTAGCTTCCTTGCTGCTGTCAAACCTTCCTGAAGACCTGTGTCCACCCATCCATCCTGGTGTTCCCATAGCACCGGGCATAGGGCCATTTAAAATCATTCTTCACCTGCTAAAATATCAGGCAGAGGGTCTTCCTGGCTGCCCCACTACCACCACCCCCTCTCCCCCCATGCTCTCTTATTGAATTGCCTTTTTCTCATTCCCTTGACGCATCTCCCATCTTTAGAAGGCCCTTCTTCTTGACCTCACAATCTTCCCCACTCCCTATGTAACCGTTTCTCTGTGCAGCTATACTTTCTGAAAGAGGTAACTGATATCCATCTCCATTTCCTTACCTCCTGTGCATTCTGAAAATCAGCTAGTTTTGAAGTTATTCTAAGATATGGGGATAAATGCAGCTTTGTAACAGCATAAGGTTATTACAAAGAGCCTAAATGTCTAGCAATGACATTGATGGAGCATGAATACAATGGAATAGTCAGTCTGTAGTTATTTAAAAAATAGTTACTGACATAGAATGATCCCGTGTGACCTATTGGTAAGGAAAATACTTAAGGTGCAGAACAGGTGTATGTAGTAGTTAGAATTTTTATGCTAGTTTGTACAAACAAAGCTCTGCTAGGGAGCATCATGTTCTTTGTACCTATGCATGCCCTCCGTTTTGCTTTGAGAAATGGTAACTTACTGCACAGGCTCCTCTGGATGTCACCTATGAAACTTACTGCTACATTTTAGGGATACTTTTGTTAGTGCCAAGCTGAGATGGGCCTCAGCTGTGCTAAGGCTCCCGGAAGTTCATTGTATACATTGTTCATTACACTCTTCACCCTTCTCCATCCCCGCCCCCAACCCTTCTACACAAAGTGCTCATCAGGATCATCCATCACTTCCTTGTTGCCCAGGGTGGAGGGTTGTCATATTTTTCTAGTCCTTTCTTGGCATTCCCTGTACTCAACACCACTGACCACTCCCGCCTTGAACCGCTCTTGGCTTCCTTGATGCCTCACACCTGTAGCTTCTGTCCTACTTCCAAGTCTCTTGACCTTTCTGGACCCTCGTGAATGCTGTTACACTCTTATTGCTGGCCTTGGGCTGGATTCCCCGCCCCCCTCCAATCCCATTCAGCTCCTCCAGGTTTAAATACCACCTACTTGCTGATGGCTCTTATATACTTTTTCCCAGTTCCAGAGCCCCAGAGCAAACTGCAGACCTGACTTCTCAGCTGCCATCTATGTCCTGCTTAATAATGACAATGGCAAACATTTGCATAGTGCTGGCTAGGTGCACCACACTCTTCTAAGCGCTTCATATAAATGAACTGATCCTTACAACTACCCTCTAAAGTATGTAGAATTAGTATCCACGTTGTATAGATGAGGAAATTGAGACAGAGAGCTGACAGGACATTTTCAACGTCATTCAAAAAGTGGTAGAGCTAGGATTTAAACCTAGGTATTCTTATCTCCAGAGTCCACGTTCTTAGGCACTCTGCTTTCTGCCTTATATCATGTCTAAAATGAAATTCTTATTTTTTAAGGAAAGGTGCAGGCAGGCAGGAAGAGAGAGGAAGAGCATTTATGTATTTATTTTATTTAGTTCATCTTTGTTCCCAACCCTCCTCAGACCCCAGCATGCAAACCCAGGACTTTGGGATTTATGTGGACTTTGCCCAACCACTACTCCACCAGAGCACACCTATTCATTTATTTTTTTATTTAGTTGTTCATCTTTGTTGCTCCTCACCCCTGACCCCAGTGTGGTGGGTGGGGTTGGGGGGGCTCACGAACCTGGGTCTTTGGGATGAAAGTGGACTGCGCCAGCTAGTGGCTGCAGACTTAATTGCTAAGCCACTGGGGTGTGCCCCGAAATTCTTTATAAAAATGAAATAACCTACAATTATTTGAGGGTTTGTACTAAATACCAGGCACTGCAGCAGGTACTGGAGAAACAGTGGTAAGCAGGACAAACTGTCCCTTAACAAGGGATGAGCTCTTCCCTTGGAGTTTACCCTTTGTGCCATCTCCTTCCCTACTACAGAAATTGTCTCAGTCACTCAAATGCTCAAAACAGAGAATTCATCTCCCACTTCACCTTCCTCCAGTCCACTGGCAAGGTTAACGGATTCTATGTCCAAGTGTTTCAAGCCAATTTCTCATTCTGCATCTACCTAGGCCAGGCTGCCACCTTCTCTTGCCTGGTTTAGCATACAGGATTATTATTCCTGCTGATGTCTGTGCTGCCTCTCCCACCCCTTCCACCATCCTCCACGTAGCAGCTAGAAAGGTGTTTTGAAAACATGTCGCCTGTCGTCACATGTCACTACCCAAGTAGTGCCCAATGCACTTGGAACAAAACTCAAACTCCTTAACAAGGCTTCACAATCCCTGCGCTCTGAGGACCAGCACATAAGCCTGTTGTGAACTTAATAGGCTCTGAGTGTCCCTCCCTGGGCTGTCATGTCCCAGCAAGACTGCATGCTCTGTAAGGACAGGCTGCATCAACACTGTGTTCTAAGTGTGCATGTGTGTCCAGCCACGAACATATTATAAAAAGTGTGTATAAAAAGAACATTCTCTGGCTGCATCCCGTGGTGTAAACAATAAACGAATGACTGAATGCTTAATACATTTTTGCTAACTGAATCAATATTCTGTATCATGGCTAGAGAGGAAGCCAAGTTCAAGAGAGCAAGACAATTGAGGGTGTGTGCTAAAGGAAACGGGGGAGGACCTGGGCTTGCAGGAAGTGGCTCTGTAGATCTGATGAGGATTGAGGCAGCAGAAATAAGGAGAGTGAAGCATGAAGCAGGAGGAGCCATTATTGTCCGGGGAGGCCCAAGGGAGGCCCCTGGAAGGATGGGGTGCCTGAATCGGGTGAGTGGAGGTGCCTGGGTATGCACGCTGGGTGGAGGCCTTGGACATGCTATCTTTGCTAAGTGCCACAGAGTATCCTCCTAGGCGATCAGAAAGAGACATTTTAACCAAGAGCGAGATACAATGCGACTCAGAGCCTCCTTACAGTACCGTGCCTGTTGCGAATCATCTGGTCCTTACTTGGTGGCAAAAATCTCAAACTCTCTCTCTTCTCGGGACCCTTAGGAACCAGAAGAGTGGTTCTGGTCACAGTGAACCTGGGTGGTTGGAGTTCTCTCAGTGCCATGCCATTTGACTTCTAACAGAAACGGTGTCACTATGATGCATTTGATAGCAAAGCAAGTCTTTTTAAACTATGAATAATTCCTCCATGGTAAAAATAGCTCCTGTTCATTGAGAGCCTTCGGCTCTTTTTGGTTACTTTATTAAGTACATTTCCAAGTTACCTCACGTAAGCCCCCAAATAACCCTATGGGTTAGGTATTACCAGTCACCTTTTATAGTTGAGGGAACTATTAGCTCTTACAACTGCCCCCGCCCCTTGCCCCCCGTACAGAGTAATGTAGTGAGTTTGGCTATAAGGATTCTACTGACTGCAAACTGGACTTTCCCCAGTATATCGTTGATTGTATATTGCACCTACACACATGCACTGTTCCCCCCAAATCTTAAACTATTTCTGGGTCAGATCTTACAAAACTTTTCCAGTTGTGTCTGTGGGGTAGTTTTGGCAACTCACCAACTGCAGTACATATTGCAAAAGGAGTTTATTTCTTTCTAGGATCAGCAGGTCTCAGCTGATCTGTTGTGTTCATCACGGGAACCTAAGAACTTCACATCTGAATAAAGAGTTGCCTTCCTCCCAGGTAAGCTGTGAAAAAGTGTAGGGCCAAGTTCAAAGGAAGGACTTCCTCCTGGATACAAGTAGGTTCTGTAACTGTTGGGAAAGTTTCTGCACTCCACCAATACTTAATGATGTCTCAGTGTTTGGCAAGATTAGATACCACTTTGTCCTTTCATACTTCTGGGCAATGCTTTTCCCCACTACACAGCCCTTCTGAAGCTGGATAGCTCTTGAGATTTGGGGAGAAGAGGGTACCAAGACTTTTGTTCATCTCTTGGAATAACAATAGTTAGGATTTATTACGGGCTTAACAATCCACTAGGCACAGCTCTACACTTTATATGCACATACTTCATATGCATTAATAATCTCGCTTCACATGGAAAACAACGCTATAATAAAGGTACCCATTTCACAGATGTGGAAACTGAGGCTTGAAGGATCATTAACTTGCCTGAACATTCATCACCCAATTCCTTGAGCCCAAACTTTAATCCACACAGTTCCAGACTTTCCAGGCACCCGTAGTTAGCCCCACTGCTCTGCCAATTCCACAGGCTCATCATAATTGCGTGCTTTATTCATCTCTGAAGCAAAGTGCCTTCACTGCATCCTGGCATGTAAATGATGTCCCCTGAGGACATGACGGCAGTGATTTTGTCCCTTTGAGATGCCTCTCCTTTGCAGCTTTACACAGTCTGAAGCTCTGGTGTATGATCCTCACACAGAGGGTGTCATCCTTGCCTTGCTCTCTTTTGACAAAGCACGCTGGTCAGTTGGTGGATGCCCTCTCCGGTTCAATGCCGGTGGCTAAGCTGGGCCCTTTCTGACCTGCTTGCTGGCACAGGGAGCACAGAGGAGGGCAGATCAATCTCCAAGATAATTTAGGTTCTGTCTTTCCTCGAACCAGCCTCTGTCCTCTGCGCTAGGTCTGCAGACTATGATTAATGCGTCACTGCCTATTTCCTCTCCAGCTTCTTCCTTGCTTTGGGGTTTATTTTACAGTCATTGCTAGAGTTTCTCCTCCAAAGGGAGAAAGTAAATACTCAGGGATGGGAGCACAGGCCTTGGTGTTACTTAGAAAGTGTCCGAGGCGACTGGTGGCACTGGGCCATTCCTGGAATAGATGATGTGACTGTTTAGGATTCAGTGCTAACCCACCACCTCTACCAATGGAAGCCTAATCTTTTAATTATTCTGAAAAGACCAAAAATAAGGATTGCAGGGAAGGCAATTAATAGGATCATGCAGTCTCTTCCATGTTTGTAATTATATATTATTATTTTTCTCCCAACTTTGTTCTAATAATGATTTAAGGCTGCTTCCAGAGACACACAACACCCAGCAAAGATAAAGAGAAGTGGAACAGGGGCGATAATGTCATGCCTGCTCACATCTTTGCCCCCGTCCACATAATAGAACCGAATTCATAACGCCTTTTAAAAATGAGGTAATTCAGCTCTTTTGGTGGCAACACTAGGCCCTTTGTAAAGCGAGGGGGTGTTATGAAATAATGGAAAGAACCATGGAGGGGACAAGAGAGGCACTTTATAATACTGGCTCCCTTGGTGTGTGACCTTGGACAAGTCACATACTCGCTCTGGACTTTAGTGCTGAAATGTCTCCACCAATCACTGAGGCTCCCTCCCCTCCAGTCCCACTCTAGCCAACAAGCAGGTGGAGACCATATTGCTCCTCTGGCGTGAGGCCCCCTAGGAATTACCATTAGAGAAATGGGTGCCTCGGAGAGCCTCCACCCTCACTCTCACACTGAGAAATCCTCCCGGACACTGGGACACTGGAACTTGAATTGTCTCTTCCCCCAAGGCAAGAAACAGTTCCAATCTTTAGCCCAAGAGAAACTTTCAGGAGAGCGGTGGGTAGTATGGAGGAGATCTTTGGGGGAGACAGGGAGTCATGTTCCCCCAGACCTTCCCTCTCCTTCTCTCTCAGGTGAGAGCTACTTCCTTTCCGCCTCCTCCTCCCTGCTTCAGATTCCATCTCATCCTCTTCACTCCCTCCTAACCACACCTCCCACTCCTTTGTAATCCCCTGGAGCATGGAACGCAATGCTTAGCGTCTCATTTGCATCCAGCACCCAGGTCCTCTTCCACCAGCCCAAAGTCTCCACGGGGCTGGCTTTCTCCTGCGCCTCCATGTTTTTCTGGAAGCATTCCACAGAACAGGAGGGCCGCAGAGGCTCAGCCCTCATCGCTTGCCTCAAGGGAGAGGCTGCTGAGGAGATTGTTTTTTAAAAAATGCGAGCACACGTGTACACCTCACACAGAGGGAATGCTGTGCAGAGGAAGATCGCCTCAGGGGACTGCACCAGAGGTTCCCTTTGCAGCAGGGTTGAAATGGTGTCAGAAGTCAGGGCGGAGGACAATGGGAAACTTCTGGGCAGCTGGGAAGAGTCTACATCTTGATGTGGATGCTGCAGGAGGATGCTCAGCTTGTAAAAATTCATCCAGCTGAACACTGAAGATTTATACACTTTTCAGCTGCACTTCAATAAAATGTTAGCCAAATAAAAATCTAATACATAAAAAAAATACATAACCAAACTGGGGAAGAGTAAGGCTTAAAATTGCATGCGACCTCTGGGCGGAAGATGAGGCTTCAGGAGTGCGGCCCCTGGGAGGACAGTGGGTGCCACAGGAGGGAGGCTGTTCTAGACACAGCTGGGATGCATGGCATGATAACCATGGGAACAGCAGCCGGCACCAGAGCAAGGCCAGGCAGGGAGATGTGTCCTGTCCGGGTGGAGGCTTCACAGCACAGCTTTAGGGCAGACCGCCGGGGCCCAGAACCCCAGAGCACGAGTGGAAAGCAGACAGCATTCACAGCAGGCCAGGCCCCACCGCCTGTCTTGCCTCCTTTTTTGCAGAAACATTTCTTTCACTCTTGCCAAACTGGGCTTTTCACTTACTCTCTAAACAGGCATGGCTTTCACTGTTGTTGTCCATGAACCCCCTTCTCCCTCCCTTCTACCCCTTCTCCAGAGTCCACACCACCACCCGTTACACATAAAATGTAGTTCAGGGACCTGGGAGTCACCTTTGACCTCTCAAATTGCCTCACCCTTCTAACCTGGCCCCCCACTAAATCCTATTTCTTCCCTCTACATAGCTTTGGGAGTCATCCATTCCCTCTCTGTGGGCTCCTGCCTAGCATAACCTCTGGCCTAAGCCATGACAATGCCTCCTAACAGTCCTTATCATGGGCTCTGGCCCCTCTACAGTCCATTTCCTGCAACAACCGCCCCCCTCCCCACCTAAAAGATGGACTGCTACTGGGTGACGCCCTGGGGAGAGGAGGCTGAGGCCTGCCCTCCAGGTACTTATATTCCAGCAGGAGGGTGATGGGTGATAATGAAGGTAACAGGTCATAAAATGAATTTAGATGGTAGGCAGTGATATGAGCCATGGAAAGAAATGTGGGAACTAGTAAAGAGGCATCAGGAAAGCAGGGGTGGGGAGAAGGTTGCAGGATCCAGGGGCTGCTAGGAGAGGTTGAGATTTGAGCAAAGGTTCAAAGGAGGGGGCAGGAGGGAGCCAAGAGCATTTCTAGGGGAAGAGTTACAGGCAGTGACGCCAGTGCAAAGGTCCTATCACAGGAGAGTGCCTGCTGAGGGACAACAGGATTCCAATGTGATCAGAGTGTAAAGTAGGAGTGAGACTGATGGGGCAGGACTGCGGGAGGGGTGGGGGGACTGGACTGGGACTTCCTGCAGTTGGTACTCCTGAGGCTTTCTTCTTTTTTAAAAAAAAGAAAGATGCAGGCAGGAATGAAGGCAAGCAGAGACAGGCAGACAGGAAGAGAGAGGAGGAAGAATTATTTATTTATTTAATTTACTTGTTCATCTTGATTGCTCCCTACCCCTGTCCCTAAGACCCGAACCAGTGTCCTTGGGATGTATGTGGACTCTGCCAGCCAAAGCTGGCTGACCAAACCACTATTCCGCCAGGACGATCCCCAGGGCTTTCACTTCTGAGATAAAGATAAAAACCCTCAGTTAGCCCACTAGGCCCTGCCCTTTAGATCTTTGCTCTCAACTTCTGTTTACAGCCCATTCCTACAGTGGGGCCTTCCTAGGAGCCCACTCGGATCCACCTTCCCTCCACCCACTTTGTCTAGTCAATCAGAGCTCTATGGAAACAGCACTTGTTTCAAGACACCTTCCTCCAACCTGGTTAGTTCCCCACATTCACCCTTTGAAAACACCCTGCCCTTCCACAAGTGTTACCAGTTCACAGCAATCTGTCACTGACTATGCTTAGTTCATTTGCTTCATGGAATCTCTGACAGGTACCCACAGCGTGCCAAGCACTCTCCTGGGTACCAGGGCACTATGGAGAACAGGACCAACAAGGTCCCTATACTTTGGCAGACGAACCATAAACACAAAGCAAATAAAGGAGATAACTTCAGATAATGACATAATATTTAAAAGATGAAACAGGGCAGTGTGGCTGTGAGTGGTGGGAGGGAGGGCATCTTTAGCCAGGATGGCCACAGAGGCCTCATTCAGAAAATCTTTTGAGCTGAGGAGTCAGTCTTATGGGACAAAGAGAACTTCAGACAAGCAGCCAAACAGCAGACATACAGATCCTGAAGTCAGTGACTGACCTTGAGCTGTTTGAGAAAGAGAAGGATGGCTTGTATGGCTGGAGAAGAATAGGCAGTCTCTCCAGCTAGATCGACAGTCCCACAAGACCCCAGACCTCTTGTGTTTTCTTTGCGGTTGTGTCTGTTGTGGTTGCTCAGAGATGATTCTTGTTGCATTGGTTGAAAGAAGGAGTAGATATTTCAGTTCTGCCCTTCCCTCAAACTTTCTTTGTGACCCCTCTCCAAGCCTCCAAGAACACTGCTTTTGCTTGAGATCCTTGGAGGCAACCCCTTAAAATGGTATGACAATGGTGACCACAGTAAAATGTGTCCATTTTTCTAGGACTGCACTCATCAGAATCCTAGAAGGGCTGAGATCTGATCCTCAAAAACATTTATGGGTACGCCCTGATAGGGCAGCAGTTAGGTCAATTGCTTCCAAGGAACAAGCCACGTACGTCTGGGTTCGAGTCCCGGGTCTGGGGGAAACAATCAGTGTAAACAACTAAATAAAAAAATAAAATAAAGATGCTTCTTCCTCCTTTCTCTTCCTCCCTGCCTGCACCTTTCATTTAAAACAAAAAACAAAAAACAAACAGTTTCTGGGGCACACCCTGGTAGACTAGCAGTTTGATCAGCCGACTTTGGTCAGAGCAGTTCATATACATGCCAAGGACCTCCGTTCTCATCCCAGTGCCAGAGGGACCAAGGTGAACAATTAAATAAAATAAATAAAGTGCTTCCTCCTCCATTTTCTTCCTTCCTACCTCTGCTGGCCTTCATTCCTTCCTGTACCTTTCCTTTAAACAAACAAAAACGTTTATGAAACAGTTCTCCACACCCCTCACTTAGCAGAGGCAGAAACTGAGGAAAGGTGTACCCTAGGGCCCTCAGCAGGTCACAAGTGCCACCTGATCTGCCTGCGAGAAACCAGGGTGGGCTTTCCTCTCATAGTCTCTGGTCCCCTCTGTCTGGTTGTCCTGGCTTTTGTCTATAAGTAAGTCCCTTGTGGCAGGTCAGTGTCCTCCTTCCTCAGATTATATATCCCTTGATGGCATGATGGGCTTGCTAGTTTCTTTAATGTCACTTTACCTTATTCTTACTTCCACATGAGGGATTCCAGGAGCACCAGCAGCCCAGTCAGCAACTTCCTCCTGTGCCCAAAGGACCACGGAAGCCGCCACGTGGGCCATTAACCAGCTTGTGGTCGGGCCTGTGGCTGCATGTTCTTAGCAGCCTTCAGACGTAGTCCCAAGATTTTCAAGTCCCCTGTCACCAGGACTTAGATCCCCTCACTACCAGGCTAGAGATGGTTTCTATAGCCAAGTGGGCAACTCAGAGTAGAGTGGCTTGGAGTGTGTTCGTTTAAAAGGCCCACAGCCCCGCTGAGCATGACCCACTGCTGCCCTGGGCCAGACTGGTCATCTAACTGTCTGGCTTTGCAGGGCGGATGGGTATGGCAGGAGCTTTGTGCCACAGCATGGAGGTTAGCAGTCTGACCTCATTCCTGGGCCCTGGGCAACTCTGAGGTCTTAGTGCCTCACATACTCGCTGACCTTCCTTTATAGAGCTTTCAGGATGTCCACTGAGTGGATCAGCAACTTAAAAAAAAAAGGTCGGGGGGGGTCATGAGGGATCAGAAACCCCCGTTTTGACTCTTTCTAGAAATCCCTGTGTGAATTCCCCTTCTGGATGAGTCTGTTTCTTCCACATTCAGAGGACCTCTATGTCCCGCCACCAAGCTGTGTGTACGCTGGTGGAGGTGGAAAGGTGGGGGGAGGTTGAGACAGGGTCTTGGGGACCCTTTCTCCCAGCACCAAGCCATAGCCAGGTTCAGTGTCAAAACCCCAAGTCTTAGCAGGTGCCAGGTGGTAAGGGAAGGGCAGCTGGGGGGAGGAGCAGGGAGAAAACTCTGGATTCCCCACCAAGCTCTTTGCAATGCTGGGACTGGAGGACTCTGGGGGAATTGTTGAACTAGGGGATTAAGGGGACCTGGAAGATTCTGAAATCAATTCTGTTCTACAAATGTGTATTATAACACCCCCTATGTATGAATCAGGTGCTATGGGAGCCAGAGGATGTGCTCTCAAGGGCAATTGCCTGGAAGATACTCCAGGCACCTTAGGAGATGTGTCAGGTCAGACGGGAGATGGAGAGGTTTGTGTGGGGCGGGGGCGGCACAGAAGGGGTGGGGGTGGGGGCCCAGCCCGGCTGTCCTGTTCTGGGAGGACACTGGATCAAGGCCAGCTGAGCTAGTGAGGAGGTTGGTAGCTAAGTCAGATGAGGTCCCTGCAGCCTGCGGTGCACTCGGAGGCGGTGTGTTAGGGGCAGGTGGCCTGGGGAAGGTGCATGCTTGCTGTGGAGACATTGAGTCTGGAGAGTTTAGGCTCTATAGCTGGAGTTTTCCCTCACTGACCCCACAATGGGCAGGTAATAAAATAGCAGAAGTGGTAACACCAGCAGTTCAGTGTCTGAGCGCTTATTGAAGTTGATCACTGTAGAGTCTTCTATGGTAGATGAAACATGATCACTTCTTTGCAGCTCCTATGACCAAGGGGGTATGTACAGGCTGAAATGTGTCCTCCCCAAATCCCGATCATGAGGCCCTAACGCCCTCACCTCAGACTATGTATTTGAAGATAGGCTCTTTAAAAAGGTAATTATAAATTCAAATGAGGTCATTCAATTGGGCCCTAATCCCATCTGACTAGTGTCCTTATAAGAAGAGATATGGAGACACAGAGGGAAGACCCCTGTGAAGACACAGGGAAGTCCCTCTAGAAGTCAAGGAGAGAGACCTCAGAAGACACCCACTCTGCTGACATCGTGATCTCAGAATCAGAGCTTCCAGAATGGTGAGACAGTACATTTCTGTTGTATACATTTGCAGTACTCTGTTAGGGCAGCCGAAGCAAATGGATAGAGCTGGGATCTGTGCCCCTTTCCCTGGAATCCGGCTGGTGTGGTGACTTGCCGTGACCAACAGAACGTGGCAGAAGTGATACTGTTACTTCTGAGGCAAAGCCTTGCATCTGCCACCTTCACTCTCACAGGTAGCTCTGAAACTACCCTGTACAGAAGGCAGCCTTCTGCACTAGAGAATTCTAGGCAAGAGGGAGACGATCTAGGTTCACCCCCGTCAAGAGCTGGCACCGACTGCCAGACTGTACAACAGGACATCTCGGGCCGCCCCCAAGCTGGTTGACTACAGTGCTAAGAGTGAGCCCTGGACATGACCAACACAGGAATTGCCCCACCACCCCACGCCGCAAAAAGAAGAAATTAAGTGAAGCCACTGTGTTGCAGGATGGTTTGTTACACAGCAAAACAAACTGATACCCCTCATGGAAACATAGGCAGAAAGTTTTCTATCAAAAAGTTTTAAATGAAGTGTGCCCTAGTGGCTCAGGTGCTAAGTTGGCCATGGGAGCGTGGACTGCGTAAAGCCAAAAAGGACCTGGGTTCAAGACCCAGGGCTGGAGGGGGTGGGGGTGGGATGACAAAACCTAAATAAACAAATAAGCAAAAGTACTTCCTCCTCTCCCTTCCTCTCTAAAAAAAATTTGGCATGCCTGGTGGAGTAGCAGTTGGGTCAGTGTCTCTGAAGGATCAGGTCACATACCCTTGGGTTCGAGTCCCACGTGTGTGCAGGGGGAGCAACCAGTGTGAACAACTAAATTAAAAAAAAATGCTTCCCCCTCCTCTCTCTTGCTGTCTGCCTGCGCACCTTCATGCCTGCACCTTTCTCTTAAAAGAAGTTTTAGGAAAAAAAAAGTACATCTTCCTGAATATTAGACAAAGTCCTCAATAAAATGGGAAAAGCCGGCATGCACTGGAGTAGGGCTTGGGCACAGTCCCCATACATCCCAGGGTTCTGGGCTTGCGTCCCAGGCTGTTGGGAATAACCAAGATGAACAACTAAACTAAAATAAATAAAGTCCTTCTTCCTCTCTCTTCCTGCCTGTCTGCCTCTGCTCTCCTTAATTCCTGCCTGCACCTTCCCCTTAAAAAAGAAAAAAGAAAAGGGAAAAATCTTTATCCAGACAGATTTCTTCCTTCAGGATTTCCCAGCTACTTTTAGGCTGCTCCCACACTGTGTCTGGGCCTGCTCTTTCTAATTCTGGGGTACAGCACAGGGTGACTCAGGAGGTAAAGGGGACAGGGACCACTCTCCGTGAACCATCGAAGGGGAGGAGGCCCTCCCTTGTTTTATCTGCCTTCTAACAACCTATGCCAGTCAAAGCCCCGATGTCCATTCATCAAACACCATCTGCACACAGTGCCACAGACTCACTCAGGACAAAGCCACGGTGCATTAGCGCCCACTAGTACTAGGCGCGTGTTTAAAGCATTCCTTCATTTCATCCTTCTGGAAGCAAGGTCAAAACAAGTCACAATGATTGCCCTCTTCGGTAGATGAGGGAACTGAATCAGTGAGTTTCATTAGCTCTCCTAAAGTCACCAGGCTAGGCCAGTGACTGTCTTTCTTTGCCACCAAGGTGTGCTGCTGAAGGAGCGTGACAGAAGGAGAATGGGAATTTTTGCCCCAGTGCGGAGAAATAGGAGGAGCTGGTCATATAATGGAGGGCCAGGCGTCAGTGGTGGGATTGGGGCCAGGTCCGGTAAGTTAACAGGTAGAACCTTGGGTGGAGCTACCGGGAAATGCCTCAGAGAGAAGATGAACCAGTCTGGAGGCAGGGCCAGGAGAGCTGGGAGGCCTGGAGGAGGTGGGGGTGGGGGAAGTTCCTCCACTGTTTGACCTGGGGGGACAGCAGGAAGAGCCAGGGGAGTGTGCCCAGCAGCTAACAGAACCCACTCCAGGGCCTACATACGCTATACCCCTCTCTGGTCTCTAGGCTGCTTCTCCTCTAAGACCCACCCCTCCCTCCCTCTTATTGCTTATGCAAATCCCTACCCTGGGAAGACCAACTTGATTTTTCTTTTTTTAAAGAGGAAGGCTGATTGACCTGCAGCAATGAAGGTGAGAGGGGAGAGAAGAGAAATCAGCATTTTTAAATGTATTTCTTTATTTTAAAGGTGCAGGCGGGCAGGAATGAAGGTGAGTCAGCAGGCAGGCAGGAAGAGAGGAGGAAGAAGTATTTTATTTATTTTACTTTAGTCGTGCATCACGGTTGTTCCTCTGGCTCTGGGACTAGAACCAAGGGACCTTGGGATGTATGTGGACTGCGCTCAACTGGAGGCAGCAGATCTAACCACCACTCCACCAGGGCCCGCTGCATCTTATGTATTTAGTTGCTTATTTTAGTTGTCCTCACCACCACTCCTGTCCTGGGCTGAGTCGTGAACCTGGATCTGTGGGCTGAATGTGTATTGAACCCCAGGTGCCAGTTTAACATTTGAGTCACCAGTGTGCTCCCTGACCAACTTGATTTAAGGGCTGCCTCTGCCTGGCCTCTTCTGAGTGTTTTTATCCATCCGCACTCCCTCATTGCATCCTCATGACAATCCCCCATTTTACAGATGGAGAAGCTGAGGCTCGGAACTCTGAGAGAATGAGCCACTTGCATAACAGCTATTTGGGTGCAGGAGTCCTCTCCCGGCCTCCCCAGTCCTTCCAGCCCAGCCCTGCCATTCCAGGGATTCTCCAAGGAGCCCTCTGCTGTGAACTTGGGCAGCTGAACTGCTACCCAGCTGCTTAGCCTCACCCGGACCTGCTGTGAACCACACAAGTGCCCAGGAGGCCTCGCTGCTGGAGCAGGGGAAAGAACCCCAGAAGGAAAAGACGGACAGAGAGCAGCTTCCTCAGGCTGCCAAATGTGGGGCCCCCCACCCCACCCCCTTTTTCCAGAGTAACAGTGGAAGCCAGAGGGGTAAACTGGCCCCTTCCCCTGAGAGGGCTTAACTGTTCCTTGCCCAAATGGCAGCAATTCGTGGCAGGCAATGACAGCTCCTCCCTCTTCTGTCCAGCTTTCCCAGGGTACCCTGGGGGTCAGGGGCAAATCCTACCCACTAAGGAATCAACTCCCAACCTCCTTTTTAATGCTGCCTCATCCTGAGACCCCCTGGACTGCAATTCAGTGTGTGTGGGTGGGGGGGGCACTTCCCCTGGGAGCAAGAAGAAAGCAAGGTCAGAGAAGGGACTCAGGCCTGAAGGTGAGGGGAAGAACCATTCCTACAAAAGCCACTCAGGCTGACGTCTCTCCAGCCGCCTCTCAGTTCACCGTCCGAACATCAGACGGCCTCCTGGGACCCTGTCCTGAAAGTACTCTGTCCTCTACTTGGTGTTCCCATTTGGAGCCCAAGGTGCTCCCAGTTGGCCCAGGCATGTGGGCAGGGCTGACAGGGGGGTGTCAGGGAGCCAGGGGAGATCTGTGGACCCAACAACCCTCATTGGTATCCACTGCTAACTATGCAAAGAGACTAGAAAGTGAGAAAAACTGTCCCTTCTCCCCATCTCTATGATGCAGCAGACATGAACCACTACAACTGGAAAACTGGCTCCTGGCATGGACTTTGTCCTGTGTTCCAGAGCCTCAGAGTAGAAGGGGAATTCATGTCTGTCCAGGATTTCCAAGATCATCTCACCCCTCCTTGAACCTGGTGAGATACTGCAGCGGTTTCAAACATCTGTGAGTTATTGACACTCTTCCCACCAAGAGGTGGGGTCGATGCCTCTGCTCCCAGAAATCTGGGTGAACTTGTGGCTGCTCTGAAAGCAAGGGAAGTGACACTATGAGACTTCAAAAGCAAAGTCAGCAAAGGCCATGCATCTTCCTCATGGTTTCCTATGGGCACCCACTCTAGAAGTCAAGAATTCAATGGCCATGCTGGGGGTCACAGCTGAGCTCCCACACAATGACCAGCATCAACTCACTGCCACCTGAGTGTACCTTCTCAAACACCCTTCAGATGACTGCAGCTCCCGTTGCTATCTGATTGCAACCCAGGAGAAAACCATCCCGCTGAGCCCTTTCTGGAATTCCTGATCCACAGAACTGTGGACAAAATAGGACAGTTGTTTTTAAACAGGTGAAATGGCGCACCCTGGTGGAGTAGCGGTTAGGTTCACTGTCTCCAGCTGGGTGCAGTCCACACACATCCTGAGGACCCAGGTTTGCATCCCAGGGTTAGGGGAACAACCAAGATGAACAACTAAATTACATAAATAAAATGCTGCTTCCTCCTCTCTCTTCCTGCCTGCCTACTCATTTATATTCCGGCCTACATTTCCTTTAAAAAATTAATCAACTAAAATAAATAAGCAAAATAATTTATTGGTAAATTGTCCACAAATCTGGGGGTGATGTGTGGCCATGAAATAGATCCATGGCATTGTTCCCACTTCACAGAAAAAGAAACTGAGGCTCAAAGGAGTAGAATAACTTGCCCCTGGACACACACCTGGTAAGTTGGGGCTAAGATTCAGTCTCTCTAAATCCAATCATTCTGCGATAGCCCCTTTTCACCATGCCCCCTGACGTTTTCTCACTTCCTAAAAGAGAACATTCTTTTCAGACTCAACTAGTTTCCAAACCTGGCTGTGCGTCAGAGTCAGCTGTGGCAAGTGTTAAAGATAGAGATTTCCAGGCCCCACCCCAGGCCTACTGAGTCAGACTTTTCAGGCGTGGGGCCAAGACTTTGCATTCTAAACTGGCACCCCAGGTGACACTAGGGCAGTGTGTGAATCAGCCAGTGGGCCCCACTGCTCAGCCAAGGTTCTTATACACAATTAGAGGGGACCAGCAAGCTTTTCTTCAAAACATACCTAGGGTTGAGAAATCACTCGTGATATGTACTCATCTGATTGCATTTAATTTTTGTGACCCTAACATCTGAGAAGTCTGTTCCAGCCCCACACAACTAAGAGATAGAACCTAAGGACAGTGTGTCTAGTCAGTAACTATGTTGCGGCAACTCCTGTGTGTTAATACTTTGCTAGGCTCTTACAATTGGAACTAAACCTTACAACTGAACAGAGCAAATAGATACCACATAGCAACAAAATGATGCATGTTCGTGGCTGTGACAGAAACAGAAAGGGAGAACTAGACTTAAAGGAGGCTATCAGTAGACTGATGGGGGCTCAGTGGAGTTGTGCCTGGAGTTGGGCGTGGATGAGCAAGGACGCGACTCCAGGTGGAAGGCTGGGGGGGCCCAGTAGGTGGGCTGTGCCTAGTCAGTGAAGAGGAGGACCAGATTGCGGGGAGGGGCTTGAAGCTTGATCCAGATTTTTATTTTCTTGTTTCCAAAAGCTAGTGTCATTCAAAATCAAGGGCCAAATTTCAGATTTTGCTTAAAGCAACACACACACACACACACACACACACACACACACACGCACATGCACAAATTGGCATTTATTTCCTAGGCACCAGTTAACATTTTCTCCATTATAGTTTTATAGGAGATGCTTGGGTGACTCTTCAAGGCAGAAAAATACTTTGTTTCTGTCCTTAGGAACTTCAAACCTAACAGGGTCTACCAGAGTGCTTAAAAGCAGAAAGAGAAAATTCCAAGTGCTGATATGGAGAACTCTCATGCTTGACTGTGGGAGTAAAAATTGGCATTACCAGCACACCCTGGTGGCTCAGGCACTAAACTGGCAGCTGAGGCATAGACCACTTAAAGACCAAGGACCCATGTTCAAGACCTGGGGTCAGGGGAACAACCAAAATATAAATAAAAGTGCTTCCTTTTCCTCTTCCTTAAAATGTTTCTTCCTCCTCTTTCTTCCTTCCTCTCAAAAAAAAACAACCAAAAAAATTGGGGCACAGCCACTTTGGAAAACTTTTACACTGCCTATTAAAGATGAACAGAGGCACAACTTTAAGACCTAGCAATGGAATTCACAGCTATACATACAGCCAGCAGAAACGCGCCCATTGATTCACCAGAACATACCCCCATGAGTATGCATAACGGCGCTATTGATAAAATTGCCCAAATGCCCATCGACAGTAGAATAGCAAAATAAAGAAAATGTAGTGTATTCACATAGTGGAATATTACGCAGTGGAGAGAATGAACAAAGCACACTATACACAGTACGGATGGACCTCGTCATGTGGCGCAAAAGAAGCCACAGACACAAGAAGTTCATATTGGCTGTTCCTATGAAGCCCCAAGTGATGTAATTAGAAATTAGGATAGCTGTTATCTTCCGGGCTGTAGTACTTGGAAGGGGGCAAGGGCTCATTTCTGGAGTGCTGCTGATGTTTTGTTTCCTGATTTATGTTACCTGGATGTGCTCAGCATGTTCTGCGCTAACGACACATGCGCTTTCCTGAATGGCTCTTTGGCTTCAATCAAAAGTAAATCATTAGCAGAAGCAGGGGCAGCAGTATCTAATGGGGGAATAAAGCTCACAAAGGTCCCTGGGATAGAGTTGCCAAGAAATTTACACTGAGCCGTGACAAAGAAAGCTGAGGGAGGCTTGAACATGGATACATTCAAGATGGACCTACTTAAAAGTTACCAGTGTAATCAGAGACCAAACTGCTGCTTCGCGAATGCCCCATGCACTCCATAATGGCTGCAGGTCTGCAGGGAGATTACATCCAGCTGGTCTCCCTCCCAGTTCTAGGCTAGGGTTAGTTACAGAAGATGGATCACCTCCCACACCTTTGGAGACAAGAGCCAGAATTCTCCCCAAGGAGAGATAGGCTGAGTCCCCACCGGGCCCCCAGCATGAAACATCTGCCCCAGCGCTCGGTTCTCTCTGCTTACAAGATATAAATCTTGATGCTGCCACCTCGAATGATTATACAGTGAAGTCCTTTGATTGGCATCACTTTGGGCTAAGGGGATTAGATTCCATTAGCCATCGGAATCAATTAAACAGCAAGTTTTCCTTCCTAAAGGGAAGGGCCAGGTTCCAGTACTTGGCTGACTCCAGAATCCTGCAAGAATTCATTAAAAGGAGGCCCGATTTCCAACATCATCACAATCTGAAGAGACACTTAGGGATCCCTCCCACATTATTCAAGGGTGGCATGAAAAAAGCAGGGAAAGACTTGAGAGAAAGGAGCTGCAAGGAAAAGCCAGAATCTCCCACCTACGCCTTTATACAAAACATGCAAGTATGTCATAGACAGTCAGTGACACTAGCTAAAGGTCCAGTTGTGGCGACATCTTTCGGGCTGACTCCAGATTTGTGTCACTCCAAGATATACATGCTCAGAGGCCAGCAAGAACATTTGCTGGCTCCAGGGTTCCTCTGGTTTTTCCCACCCATCCCATCCCTGCACGGGAAGCTCAGGCAGGAAATAAAGTCTCCATCATGACCTCGCTCAACACGAGGATGGTCTGTGATCCACCTTCCCAGGTTTCCTGGGATCGGCAGCAATGATCCAGAAACCTCTGGTCCCATAGTAAGCTATCTCAGGGATGTTAATATGCAATGATTGTGTGGGTTTATTTAAATTTAAAACAGAAGATCCCAACAAAGCTGGTTATATCATTTGATATATGTATTTGTATATATAAATGTCATAGCTAGAGATACATAGTTTTGGTTTAAACCATCTGTTTCAGATTGTATTACTGTTCTCAGTTCTTCACCCCACCCTGTACCCACACCCTTTGCCATGTGGCTTTGCAATCCATCCTGATAGAGGTGGAGTGTGCTGCCCCATCCCATCAATGTCAGACCACAGGATGTCTTTTGGCCGATGTAATTTATACAGAAGTAACAGTGTGCAGGTTCTGAGTCTAGAACCTAAGAGACGTTGTGCTTCCACTTTATCGTCTTGTACGCTTACCATTGCCATGAGAGGAACATGTAGATAAGCCACTCATCCATGCGGGAAGACAGCTACATGGAGCAGACTGGACCCAACCCACACTTGCAGTCGAGGTCAGTGGACCCAAGTCCAGATCAGCCTACCACAGGTGACCCACAGACACACATTCGAGAAACAAATGTTTACTGGCCCACCCTGGTGACTTGGTGGCTCAGGTACTAAGCTGGTGACTGGGGCATAGACCATGCGAAGACCAAGGACCCGGGTTTGAGACCCTGGGAAGTGGGAGAGGGGGTGGGACAACCAAAAATAAATAAAAGTGCTTCTTCCCCCTCTTCCTTCCTTCTTAAAAATAAATGCTTATTGACGTAAGCTATGAAGTCTTGGGATCGTCTGTTACAAACACTATTATGGCCAGTGCTGCCTGAGAAATCACCTGACACATTATTCCTCATAATGTACAATCTACCATCTAAAAGAACATTTCATCTCTCTCTATCACCTTTTCCTTAATTCTCCTTCGCGTTTATCACAGCTTGGAATATTACATCTATAGGCATATTTTTGCTCATGCATTTATTCTTTCTCCAGTAAAGTCTTATGATAGCCAAGATACTCTTTTGTTCTCTGCCATAAATGCTCAGAGCCTTGGTAGGTGCATGGTGGGTATTATGTGCAAAATTTGTGCGCCCTGGTGACCTAAAGGATAAGGCCACTGGATGTAGTCCACATACATCCCAAGGACCCAGGTTCAAGACCTGGGGCTGGGGGGAACAAACAAGATGAACTAAATAAAAATAAAGTAAAATGCTTCTCCCTCCTCTCTTCCTGCCTGCACCTTTCCTTTAAAAAAAAAAACAAAAAAAAACAAAAACAAAAACAAAAACCATGCAGAATGAATGTAAGCAGTCCTTTTTGTCCTTAGTTAATGTGCCGCTTATCTACTTTCTGTTCCTGGGTGCAATGGATGACTTGGCGATAGGCAAAGTTGAGGAAGAAGAAAATATTTGTGGAGAAAAAACTGTGAATAGGAGATGTCCCTGACAGATTAGTTTTTCTTCCCCAAGGAGTCTCAGGAACCACAGCAGGCCTCCAGGATGGTGACAAGTCAGCAGGTGGCTTGGCCATTGCCATCCAGTTTAACCGCAACACAGCTACATTTCTGCACCGGTATCAGGGACTGCCCTCAACCTTAGGAGGTTTCTCTGTGTGTCAGTTCACTGGGGTGGGGACTTCAAAGGAACTTATGTGGCTTCTAAGAGCTGTCAGAACGGTTGACTCTCTGGCACCGTGCCAGCATCTCACGTTAATTAAATTATATGGCAGAAACACCAGAATGTCAAGGTCAGATATTACAGCCGTCAAAGCCTAATATTAGGCACAGTATTTTACAGCACAGAGCAAAGTATACCTTTAAACAAATTTCTTTCTCTTCCCCATGTCACCGCTTGCTTCTGGTTTTTAAGACGTCTGCCATTGGGCACTTCCTATGAAGGGCATCTCAGGCAATTTTGTCTCGGGGTCCAAAAGACCCTCTCTGCTTGTCAGACTTGCCTGTCTGACCCTTGACTCCAGCCTGAAATGATCCTCTGTGAGCCCAGAACTCCCTGAGGGAGAAAGTCATGTTCTTCCTGGGTCTGTCCCTAAAGTACATGCTAGTTCTTTCTTCAAAGATGGTTCTATCAGCAGGGCAGCAACCAGCCAGGCTAGAAAATAGAGGGATAAGGGGAGAGGTGCTGTCCAAATGTCTTTTTAAAAAGCACCACTAGAAACTCTCCATGAGTGTGCAAACTGTCCACGGAAAGCCCCTGCCACTTACATGCCCCTTTGCCTGGGCTCGGAGCAGAACTCAGGTGGGCAAATCCTCTGGGGCTCTGAATGATTGAAAAGTCACATTCCTGGTTTCCTCGAGCCTCTCACACCTCGGAGTTAACTCAGGGCCAAATGACTCACATGCAATCACCAAAGGTGATACCCAATGTGTTTATGTCTCACATCTCCCCAATACCTATTCAGCGCTTTCAATATGCCAAGCACTATTTTAAGTCTATGTCCATCAGCTAATTTAAATCTCCCAACATTCTGAAATCTGTTGGATCATTCATTACCTTCCATTTTATGGATGGGCAAAAGCGAGGCACTGCTTATGGAACTTAGGAACTGCCCAAGGCCAGGCAGCTAGTCAAGTGACAGAGTCAGATCTTGAACCCAGGCAATCTGGCTCCACCCTCCCAACTACTGTGGAATCGTTCCTGGTAAACCCCATAAGCTTTACTCAATAACTACTAGAACCAGGCACACTGATAAGATGCTGGGGCCTGGAGGGAGGGAGGATGAAACAGCAAGCAAAGTATCTTGGAGGGCAAAGTATTCCTAAGGAACATTTTAAGATAAAGTTAAATAAATTCAGGTCTTTGAAGGGGTTTTGAATTCTTTCCAAGGGTAGGCGTGTTGAATAAATATAGCGCTTTTGAAAATCTGCCTTCGTATATGGGTGTTCATTGTACTGTTCTTTCCATTTTTCTGTGGGTTTGGGATTTTTTCAAAATAAAATAAAAATTTCTTTTAAAGAATTAGCCTTAATAGACTATCTTGAGAAGGGCAAGCGAGAAGCTGGGAGCAGTGATTGCCTACAGAGACAAGCGGGTGATTGAGGAGTGCAGGTGGGGGAAGCTGACTTTTTCTCTACATACCCTTTGACAGCCTTAGATTTTGTGCCATGCACAGGTGTTCCCATAACATCTGCCTTTGATGTGACATC